>ML781341.1:929435-960760 GCA_009831015.1 Picea engelmannii | reverse complement strand
TGAAAATATGTCTCTGTGTATATCTTATGTGTGATTGATGCCCATTATTTATGTTGTTCATATGATGTATAATATTGATGGTCACTTGATGAAAGATTAAAAATATTTTAATGGACTTAAAATTATTTAAGCACAATAACAACCGATTCACCACCCCCCCCCCTCTCAGTTGTCTTAGTAATTTCAACAGTATATTCTTTACAAAAATTTAGACATTATTTGTTAGGTGGTCATTTCAATTTTTTTACTGATCATTCTATATTAAATTATTTAGTTAAAAAAAATTTCCCAGAGGGAAGAATCTATTGATGGTTGCTTCTTTTTTAGGAATTTTCGTTTGAAGTTATCGTCAATCCTGGAAAGTTGAATGTTGGGTCCAATCACCTCTCTCGGTTAGAGTCTAGTGAGAGTGGCAGAGACTTGGATGATCAACTTTCTGATGCACATCTATTCTGCATTGAGGCTATTCCAGACTATTTGTCAGAAATTGTGGTATTCCTCATGATCGATACAACACCTGATGGATATTACGCAACTCATAAAATACACTTAGTCATCATGGCGGTGGATTATCAACTGATTTTCGGGCAACTGTACAAGTTGGGCTTATATATCATTCTCAAACAGTGTGTACTCGATCACGAGTGACTAGATATCTTATGGGAGTTCCACAGTGTATTTGCGGGTGGACATGTTGGTGGTAAGGCCACTACATAGAATATATTATAGGCTAGCGTATGGTGGCCTATAGTGTTCAAAGATGCCACAGTTTTTTCCCAGGCCTGTGATGTTTACTAGTGAGTGGGAAAGTCCTCATGTAGAGATGAACTACCTTTACACCCTGTCATAGATTTGCAAGCTTTCGAAAAGTGGGTTGTTTATTTCATTGGGCCCATAAACCCACATGCTCGACATTCCAAGGAAAGGTATATAATCAATGCAATCGAATACCTTAAATGGTAGGTTGAAGAACAACCATTTCGATATATCTCTGTGGATACAATGTACAAGTTTATATTTGAACATATCATATCTTGATTCGGGTTCCCTCGGAGTCTTACCAATGACCAGGGATCTCATTTCAACTGGTTTATGTTAGAGAAGTTGTTGTTCCTATCGATTTTATCACACCCAACTTATACATTGCATAAGTCACTCATATGGCAAATGAAGAATCAGTTGCGAAAAAGATTTCAAGGTTATTCGAGTTGGATGAAGCACGATTCTTCACAGATTTTTGTAAGACTATTGAAAAATCTCTCCAGAAGGCATGGCATGATCAACACATTGAACACAAATTGTTTACACAAGGAGATAAGATTATCCTATATGATAGTAAATACCAAAATCATCTTGGTAAATTACAAATGCATTAGCTTGGACCATTTATTATTGTGGAGGTATGCGAATATGGAGCAATCAGACTTGTGAAAATCAATGGTATCCTTTATCCTTATTGGGTGAATGGTGCACACTTGAAACCATACATATTCTCTCAATAAGCATTGTTGCGCAACCCTCCTCTTTCAAGAGTGGCAACAATAATTAGAATTTTAGATTACCTTGTTGTTTTCTTTTGTTTTTGGTCACACACTCATGTGTCCGGTCGTTAGTCATTTTTAGAGTCTACGATTCATTTTCAAATTTTCCCACCTAGATAACACCTTTGTGATCGAGGAGGTCTCATTCACGTCTACTCGTCATTATCATCGCTTGAAGCTCAAATTTCATTCCCACACACTATCACATGATTCGTTAAAAGTCGTCAGTGCTATTATTGACTTGTTCAGTGCTATCGATCACGATCGAGTTTAATGTTAGCATTTGTCCACCCTTTTCCGGTTCATTAGTGGTCAAGTAATTATATTCTTGGATTTTCCTAATGTCTTGTCATCCACTTTGCACCAATGTGTTTAATTTCACAAACCCTGTCGCATATTTCGCTACAGCAACACATCTTACCAACGTTAATTCTATTTCTTGTCAACTTGTGAAATTCAATGCATGTTGTCGCGTCACCTTTTTCTTAGAGTCTATAAACATTATGTTCGCTAACCGAGTAAGGTTATTATTTTTTCTTTGCACAATTTTCATACTCAGTCCTGGAGCCCCCCGTGCAACTTGTGAACTTGTTCCCAGTACCCCGTCCCCCTATCCGTTTTGTTTATCTTCGAGGCCATGCTAGGATGGTCGCACTTCCTGTAAGGGGTCGGTCCCCAAAGATGATACATAGGCCACCACACTAGTTAGAACTGTTGTTCCTAAGGAATTCATTTATATGCGTGTCCAAGTCATCGATTCTCTCCATGGGAAGGTGGAGAACACTTGTATAATGGATGTAGACTTCATGGATCCCATCCAATTCCCATTAATGGCCATCCATGCCTTTATGGATTGCGTTATTTTATATAATGGAAGCTAGACTTCCTACCTCTACAAGAAACTACCTTAATTAGTTTGAGTGACCTACTAGTGTTCAACACCACTAGAAAGGTTTCCAAGTGCACTAAATTTTTGATCATCGAAGTGCACATTAACACATTGTGGCTTGACAAGGGATACCCTATCCATTAGTTGATAGGGTTATCCATGGAATACCAAGATGTTGCGAATGGGTTTCAATGGCCAGGAAAGCATGGTCGAAAGAAAGGTACTTTAAATCGATATGACAAATACCACACTTAGTGGGGAGGACGAGGTGCTCTCATTGGGCTCATCAATGATGAGCAGATCTAGTGTGCCTTCTAAATTATCACATGAAATGTGATGAGTAATTACATAAAGGGAGAATGCACATTAGACTCCATAGAAATAAAAAAATTCCTTAATAATGGCGCCAGGATGAATTGGTGCCAGTATTTGTTGAAAAAGATGTTTCAATCTTGTGTGGTTGTTCACTACCGCATGAGATATTTGATCTATAGCTAATTAATCGTTGCATTTTCAATGTGGAAATGGAAGCTCTTGCAGGGGAGGGACCTTGCTCACACAAATGATACCCGGATTGGAAATATGTTTGATCCCTGGAATTCCAAGTCACTTATTGCTAATTCTAACGCGCAAAATTCCACTTTTACAAAATGGCATGAAGACATGGTTAATGCTACCCAACAGTTGAGGATTCTGCAATCAATCCTCAATAACCACACACACCACATTTGGTTTGGGATGGACCGGGACCATAATTTCATCCACCCATTGGGAGTGGATATTTCACTATTCCACATGACTCCTCTTCCTTTCTACCTGGATGATGCCATGTTTGATAAGGAAGTCAAGCTTTAGGCAGGGGTTGTAAGAGAAGAGAATCAAAAAGGGGCCAAATACACTATACCGACAATTGCATTCTGATTTTCTCCTGCACAGACATCATCTGTTGCCACTAGTGTAGGAGAAAGGGACAAAACCCCTCCCATCTTATATGAGGAGTGTGAGGAGGTTGATGAAGAAACATTACCACAAGGACCGCTACCAATCCCATTGTCAACAATTCCAGATGATGCATAAATCTCTGGTAAGTAGTTTCAGGAAGTGCTTGCTTATGATTTTCCTCTCAAGAAATCGAGAACAAGTTTTCTTATGAAACTAGTAGGTGAATCAATTATTACTGAGGCTACCCCTATTTCTTCATTTCCACCCATGTCTCCTTCGATTCCACCTCCATCGATATTCACTACTGCCACTCAAGTTCACACCAAGAACCCTTTAGTATCATCAAATATCTCTACGCATCATATCATCCACATTCTAGATGACCCACCCGAGCAAGTCCAATGTACTACTGATGATGAGGAAGTATTCGGTCAGAAAAAATGGTGGAACCATTCATGACTCCACCTCTAACTCACCATCCCCAATCCACACATATGCGACAAATATTGATCATGTTGATCCTTTTAGTATACTCTCTAGCGTTACCACTACTCCCTTTCATAACTACTGTAACCTAAGTATCACAAGACCTAGGTCCTTTGGATAAAGGTCCAAAGTCTGTCTCCAATCATAAACCAAATGCAGAGCTAGAAATGCAAGTCCAAATGGATGTGGGCACCTTCAATGACCCACTCAATGGCCACAACAACACCCATTTCACACAAAGCACGACTTCCTTAAAGGAACAATTGCTCCACTTTTGCAAAACCTACAACAATGTCTTGCTTTATTAAAGATCTGTCTAGAGAAACAAGGGGTTATCACCACACTACCACCAGATGTACATTCTAGGCTTGTGAGAAGCCTTAAATCTTAGTATCCTTCCCCAGAAGGTGTAAGTACTCCCATTTTTTTATAAACAATCCATTGCAAGTGGCCAACCACTTGCAACGCAACTCCCATTAGATCAAGATACTATGAGTAGCGATCTGTCTGCTTGGAATACACCTTAATGTTTTTATCTTGTGAGGACTTCTACAGATTAGCTAGAATGGAGAATTGTTGATGTAACACCGGAAAATGAAGAATTGGTACAACATACTAACCAATTGAAAGAGAGAATTACTTTAGCTAACATAGAAACAACTTATGAATAAGGCATGTAGGAAACTGTTGAGTCCACCGTTGAAGTAGTGTCTAGTAGGATCAATGACACTTGGCCTACCTTTCGCAAGCTGGCACCCAAAATCCCAGAATACCCCGACCAAGTTGCGCCAATAGCTAGAGTTGAGCTTTTCACTAAGGCATGGACCCATGTAGCAAATAAGACTCAGAACCTCCAGCAACAACTGGAGGCTATCTGGCTAAAGGAATGAGAGCATCCTAAGGAGATGATGGGGAAAATATCCAAGGTTGTTGTAGAGGGAGATGTTATGTGCATTTCTTTACATCGGCGAGCTACAAAGTGTATTCACCTCTTTGAGCTAGTCAATGACTGGGTTGGTCTGCTGGAGTGTTGCACTAAACCAATGGAGGATCTCTGAGCCCAAATCTAACTGATGAAACAAGAGGTGAATTTAATCACCAATCCCATTGAGAAGAGTGCTAAATTTGTTGAAATCCAACAGGTTGATGAACTCTTGGACGCTTTGTATGACACCAATCAGGCTGCCAAGAAGGAACTCCAGGAGTTCAATCCAGTAGTACAAGACTCCTACGTCAATATCCAACAACTTAATGCATTGGCAGAATCCGAATAGAAAAAAATGATGGACATGAAGCCCTTAGTCCCAGATGTCAATGAAACAAAATAATTCGTTGCTGGAGCATCGGTCCTGCTATGCAAGTGGAAATATCGTGTCAATGAGTATGATAGTTTAGGGAATCAGGAAGTCCAAATCGTCCCTGAATTGGACCCTTCGTTTGAGGGAGGCCAAAGTGAAGAGATGAAGACTTCAATCAGCCAAGTCAAGGTTTGTGGTCAAGGCCTGTTGGACCCTATGTTTTTGGAGAAGAATCGATTTTGCAAAAATATCATAGTATTGTGGGAAAGGCAGAGAAAACTAGCAGAAGGCTATGACTGGTGAAAAATAGAGAAATGCAGTGGAAAGGAAACAAAAGGTGATACGTCTAAATTCTAGCACGAAAATCAGACATGAGCCAACTTGAAAAAATAGTGGAAGAATCTAGAACATTCGAGAGAATTCCATAAGAAGGCAAAATCAAGAAAGCACAACACTAGAATGAAGAAAGAAAGAATTCCGTGGAAAAAAGAAATAGCGAGGAGTTATGTAATGGGTTGGGATTAAGTTAGTAGAGGATTAGTTGGTTGATGAGTCATTATGGGTTTTGCTGTGAATTGTTATCATTTTTGGAATTTTTGTTCTTTCTAGATCTTGACTGTTGTATTGGTTTCAGAGTTATGAATACCAAAAACACTTGTTGTGATCATACTCGATGTGTGATAACCATGTGTTGATTTTATAGTTGATATGCTCTTCTTTATACGATATGGAAACGAAACTATGTATCAGATGTTATGAAATGATATTAATATAATAAATGATTGGAACCCTAAAATTTTGATAAATGGTGTATGTATCTTGATGAACTGTGTATGCTTCTTTTGTGCAAGTCTCTATTATGCATCTTGGATCTCTTCACTGCATGCATGCCATTGTTGATATCTTCAGATTTCTGTAGATATGTTCATGTATGAAGTATGAATCATTGTATGTATTGTGTAACTCTTCTTAGACTACATCTTCCATGTTTACCGTCCCAACCCCATGATCAATTAGCTAGGTTGCATTCTTCCCACCACTGCATTCTATTCAACCTCGCTCCATTTCACAAAATTCTTGGCAGTGCTTTAGGTGAGACCTCCTTCCCTTACAAAAGGTTGAATATGCCATTGCTCTAGACTACAACAATGCCTTTGTTGGAAAAATCTGAGAACCCAGGTCTCCAATCATTTGCCAACATGTCTCCTTGGTGTGTGTGTGTGTATAGGAGATAAAGCATACAATTATAATGAAAGGGTGCAATGAAGGGTTCTAGGCTACATACAAATATAACACTATAAATGTAATAATTTAATAACTAGGGCTTAATAAGGGGTTTTATACCTAACATGGGGCTTTGTCTAGGGATTAACATGCCCCTCGCCTTCAAAAAAGTCTTTTCCTCAACACTTGACTAAAACCGAGTGTTTCTACATGAATATCTCATCTTCCCATGTCACATTTTCCACTAATAGTTTCTTCCATTTGATGACGTACTCTGTAAGTTCTTGATTTCTCAGCTGCTTAATCCTTGTTTCAAGGATTGTTTCTAGTTCTTGTATGATTTTCCCTTCTTCTTTAATATATGGTAAAATAGTTTGTATTGGTATTTTTTTTTCGATTACCTTCTTTAATCAATACTAAACATCGAAGATTGGATGTACACGTGAAGATGGAGGAAACTCCAATATGTAAGCCATACTTCCAATCCTTTGCAAAACCTTATAGAGGCCATAATGTTTGGGTTTTAATTTATTTTCCTTCTTTTTTTGCTTGAGGTACATATGTTTATATGGTTTTATCCTTAGAAATACCCAATCCCCCACTTCAAATTCCATTTCACCGCGATGTTGATATGCTTGTTGTTTCATCCTATCTTGTGCCATAACCAAGTTTTTCTTCAATAGTTTGAGAACCTCTTGTTGGTGCCCTATATGGTCCTCCATTGCTTGAACATTTGTATTCCCTTTCAATGTTGATGTGATGTATGGAGGATGATATCCATAAAGTGCCAGAAATGGGGACATTTTTTTATCAAGTATGTGTTGGCCCTGGGTATGGATTGAGGAAGAAAAGAGAGGAAAAAGGAAGAGAACAGATGAAATGTGAACTGTGTGGAAGACACACTGACTGAGATCAGGTCGAAGTGACTAAAGAAGCAAAAAAGAAGGAGCGAGGTACGAGATAACGAGCCGTTGGATGAGAGGATCAAGGAGAAAATATCAACAAGGTAGATGGATCATGGACAACTTAGCAAGAGGAAAAATCAACCAGTAGATGCTTTGGAGCACTTCGCAGGAAGGAAGGAAAGACAGGCTGGCGAAGCCCAAAAACAGGGATTAAGTTGACTTAGGGTTTTAGACACCTAGGGTTTTGGTATCTAGGGTTTTTGACACCTAGGTTTTGGCCTAAGGTTGTGCGAGGGTCAATGAATGTATAAATAAAGGTAAAGGTCTAGAGGACCTGGGATGGGTTTGATTATGTTATGATGAATGGTTGTTGTTACTGTTGAAAGAGAGATGTATCGTGTGGTGAGATAAGTGTGTGTTGTAATATATTTAGCTAGGTGCGAAGATCAACCCTGCAGCTGGGTGCGTAGGAAGGGGGAGAGAAGAAGAGAGAGATTTGCAAGCTAAGAGCATAGATAGAACTATATGTTTTATATAATATCAAGAAACATAGTTCTATGGATGTAGCCCTAGGGAGAGGGTGAACCATGTATATCTTGTTGTTTGTGTGATTAATGTGGTGTTATTTTGTCCTCTGATATTCTGTTGTTGCATATTTATGTTAGATCCGAGATATAACTGTGCGAAGTAGGATTAAGTTGGTAGATGATATCGATATGTTGTGTTGTTGTTGTATTGGATCCACTTTTCATTTCCTCTAGTTGTAGACACCTGTGTCCTGCACCCCCCTATTGCTACTTCGAGTGAGACTACATCTTCTTCACAGGTGTTGCCGAAAGGGCCAGTAGTTAGGGCTTGTTGGTGTGTTTTTAGAGTTGAACCCTGGGTCTTCCCCTGTGCCAACAAATGGTTCTGTTTCCAGGACCGGGATCTTCTTGAGGGAATGTCAAGGTGGTTTCCATCGAAGACAGAGATTTATAAGTCGAGAAAATAGCAAGAGAAGGACTTCGCAAAAGCTAAGAACAAGAACCCTAATCTTAGCACAAAAGACTGGTTAGGAAGGTATATCTTTACTGATATACACAATATTTTCTTTGGAGGAATTCACAAGGAGCTATACGAGTGGTTAGCCAAGTTAGAAAATACCCAGTTTGAGATAAGATATAGACCTTCGGTGGTTTGGACATCAACACTGATCAAGAAGGTCAAGAGAGTTTATAATGTCGTTTCAAGAGAAGTAGATCACTGGTTTGATAACACCATTGGAGGGTACATCACCGAATTTTCTATTGGTAGAGTAGAGTCATATAGCCAAGCGAAGAGATATTTCTTTAAGGGACCTAGACAATTTTTTTTACGTTTTTTGAAGCTGAAGATCAAGATGCTATTGCATGAGAATAACATCTTGAAGATAAAATAGTGGGTCAGATTGGAAAGCTAATGTTCAAGAATTTAGAAAGCGAAATCAACACAGAGGTTGGACATATGCGCAGTGGGATAATCTTCAGAGAAGTTCCTTTGGTGAACCTGTTTGAGAAAAACCATGACCCACTAGCACAGGAAGAAGGGTTTTACAGTGGAGAAGAAGAAGAGTTACTGAACGAGGAAAATTCAGGGTCCGTTGGACCCGAAGAAGAGAAGAATGAAGAACCTCGCCAAGAAGAATCAGAAACTTCAGGAACTGCACAGACTATTGAAGTAAGTACTATTACTCCTCCTGTTGTTTTAGCACCATTAAGTAACCAGAGTAATCAAAGTAGTCAGAGTCATCAGAGCACTCAGAGCACTATTACAAGCAGTCCAACACATACTCAGTTGGGAAACCTAGGAAAATCTATGGTAGATGAGATGAGGTTACCCACATTTAGGGGAGATGGATCTGAAGACCCTAATCAACACTGGTTTCTATGTGAGGGTGTATGGATTATTAAGAATGTCATCAACGAAGCTATTTAGAGAGATCAGTTTAGTACTACCCTAAGAGACTGTGCACTAAGATGGTACATGAAATTTTTCCAAGGAGTTGCATAGCCAAAACCGTTGAACAAGATTAAGGTTGCGTTGATTACTGAATTCAAGAAACCCAAATCAGAGTCATAGTGCATTATAGAGATAAAAGAAATCAAGAAGAAAGTAGCTGAACTAGTTTGGGAGTTTGATCAGAGGTTTAAGAAATTGACAGGTTGTTTGAGTTTTTAGATCGCCATGAAACTAGAATCAGCCCCCATGGGAGAATCCAGCTCAGGTATGAGTCAAATCTTGAGTCAGTTAACCAGCTTGTCTTTGCAGGTTGAAGACATGAAGAAATACAAAGGAAAATATAAAAGAGAATACATCTAGTGTATCAGATGCAAGTTAGAAGGCCATGATAAGGAGCAATGTCCCCTATTCCATGAATACTTGGCTTCTAGAGCTCTAAGCCCTTTGAGGAAAGTTACTCTACCTTGGTGCGAGGTATGGAGAAATAGACATCACCCTAGTGAATGCTATTACATTCAAAAATATGTTCAGACACCCATGAATCTCTACTGCACATACTGTAAATCTATGGGGCATGATGAGAAGGACTATAGAGATTATGATCTCTTGCATGAAAGGTCAAGGGATACCTATAGGATTCAAGGCGAATTACAACAGGAAGGAAGCACTACTCAGTATAATTCCCCAGGAAGAGGAAAATTCAATCCTCGTGGTGGATTCAGAGGAAGAGGACAAGGAGGAGGCATGGGCCGAGGTTGAGGTCGGATCATTTGTTATAACTGCGCATATCCAATTCACATGGCAAGGTATTGTCAGAACCCTTGTATCACTTGCAGTTACTGCAACTCACTTGAACATGTCATAGAATATTGTCCTGTGTTGTTAGCCAAACTTCAGGAAAGATGAGGAGGAAGCCAACAAGTAAAATTGATCTTAGCAGAACCTCGCGGAGTGGATCCTAGAGTCATTGTTATCACTAGAGGAGGTGTTGTTATAGGAGAAGACAGAGTAACACCGAGAAAGACTACGAAACAATCAGAAGTCAGAAAAGTTGCAGAGAAGACACAATAATTTGACCCAAAGAAAGAAAAACAAATATTTGAGGAAGAAAGAAAAGAATTTAGGAGAGACTAGACTTCTTCATCAAAAGTTTGACCAGAAGTAAGAGAATATGAAATGCCTCTGGAATTTGATCAGTCTACTTCACCTAAAGAGGGAAAAGAGGTAAGTAAGCTTATGGAATTCTTATGCACTTGCATTAATTTGATAAAGGATGAAAGTTCTGTACAAGAGCTACAAAATTTGATTAGACAGTATGAGCTAGGAAAGGTAGATCCCTTATTGAGTAGAGCAGTACATCAAGTATCTAAAAAGAGAAGGACAAATAAGGAGCTACATCTGAATGCTCAGATTGGAGATTATGATATAGATTATGTGGTCCTTGACTTAGGGTCAGAGGTCAATGTTATGAGGAAGCAGACTTGGGCACTAATGGGAAAAGCTAAGTTGATCTATTCCCCTATCAGGCTTAGGATGGCCAATCAGTAGGCTGTGAGCCCCTTTGGAAGACTAGAACATGTCCCTGTGGACATCGACGGGGTCAAAACATTTGTATACTTCGAATTAATTGAGATAGTTGATGATAGTTGTACTTATCCCATGCTATTAGGAATTGATTAGGCTTTCAATAATTCTACCATTGTTGACTTAAAGAAAAGAAGAATGACATTTGAAGGTGACGACCTTAGGGTCATTACACCTCTAGATCCTGATGAAGGTTAGAGATATATAGAGCCCATAAGAGAAGATGATCACGCATATGAACTAGAAAATATATACAAATTGACCACAAGACAACATGATTACATTAATCCTACAACGGATGGGAATTTAAGATGGCGAAGTGGCAACGCATGTTCATCATATTCGGAAGAAGAACTAGAGAACTAGCAGAACAATATGTATGAAGTTTCTGCATAGAGATGTGCTAGATTAACTAGAGAAGTTTGTTGGATCAGCACAACAGTAAGTAATATGCCCACCTTTAATGGTTTTAATCACTTAGAAAATTTCTTATTGAAATTTGAAGAAAGTGTACTAGTACAACAGAGATTATTGGCACTGGACAAGGACTTGAAAGAAACTCCAAAAATATGGTGGGAAGCACATAAGAAGAACATTGCGGACTGGGTGCAATGTCACACTTTGATAACAACACGCTTCTTAGAGCAAGTAGAAGGATGTGAAGTTAGATACACAGGTCAAAGTTGTCCGAAAGAACATGTATGAAATTGCGAGGAAGCCTGGAGCAACATTCCTCAGGAGTAGTGGGTACATAAATTCATTAACACGTTGGATACAACGCCTATCAACTGGTATCCTCAATCAGAATTGTGCCTCATCACTGCAGATTGGCAAGGTATGACTCAAAATTTTGTAGCCACATTCTTATTTGAAAGTCAGTACCCTATGGTAGATGAATATTTACAGGTTATAAAACATAAAATATTTGAGGAGGCACCTAGCTTCCATTTGGAGTAAGATGAGGATGAATAGACTGCACCTCTTTAGAAAATGCAAGGATGTTACAATATCGATTCTAATGAAGACAACGATCCTAAGAATGTGAACATCGCAGAAACAGAAGGACAAAGAGATATAGAAGGACCAAGAGTCGAACTACCTTTTATTGGACAACCATTTAAAATCAATAAAGTCAATATTAGGACAGATCAAGCATCTAAATTGGACAACGTGGGAGATTATTGGGATGATGCCACTATTGATAAGATCACATAATTACTGCATGAATATCAGGACTTGTTTCCAACCAAGTTCACTGATATGAAGAGCATTAAAGGACCTATGGGAGAAATGAAGATTCCCCTAAAACCAGATGCAAGACCAGTCAAGAAGAGGCCATGCAGATTGAATCCCAAATATAAGGGGAAAGTTAAGATTGAATTAGATAGAATGATGGAAGCAAGAATCATAGAACCTGTTGAAGAGTCAGAATGGATTAGCCCTATGGTGGTTCAAGACAAGAAAAAAGGAGAGGTCAAAATTTGTGTAGATTTGAGAAAACTTAATGATGCATGCTTGCATGATCCATTCCCTACACCGTTCACTGATGAAGTGTTAGATAATATAGGAGGACAAGAAGTCTATTCCTTCACCAATGGATTTTCAGGTTATCACTAGATCAGGATTACCAAGGAAGTTCGCCATAAGACCACATTTGCAACAAAATGGGGATCCTACCAGTATACAGTGATGCCTTTTGGACTGAAGAATACACCAAACATATTTTCTAGGGTGGTGGTCGAAGCATTCAAGGAGTTCTTAAATAAATTTCTGGAAGCCTATTTTGATGATTGGACTGTTTTTAGCTTATTTCAAAATCATATTGAATATTTAAGACTAATGTTGGATAAGTGCAGACAATGTCAGATTTACCTGAACCCGAAGAAATGCATCTTATTTTCACCGTTTGGAGTGTTGCTAGGCCATATTGTGTGTAAGCAAGGGTTGTTGTTAGATCTGTCCAAGATTGCCATTATTGTTGATCTACCCACCTACTTCAGTCAGACAACTGTGCACTGCATTGGGACAAAATGGATAACACATGAAGTTCATTAAGGGCTATGCATAGATCAAAACACCCATGGAGAAGATTTTAAATAAATATTGCTCGTTTCAATGGACAGAAGGATGTCAACAGAGATTCGACACACTGAAACAAAAAATGGTTACTACGCCTATTTTGGTTTTCCCGGACTGGAGTAAGGAATTTCATGTGCACGTCGATGCATCCTCTATTGTATTGGGAGAAGTTTTAGCATAGCTAGGAGCAGGAGATATTGACCACCCGTTAGCCTTTGCTAGCAGAAATCTTTCAACAACTGAGATAAATTACAACCACTGAGAGAGAAGGTTTAGCCATGGTGTATGCGCTACAAAAGTTTCGTCACTTCTTGCTGGGAGGACACTTTAATATGTTCTCCGATCAATCTGCACTGAAATACCTGGTCAACAATCCAGTGTCAAGGGGAAGGATATGCATATGGCTTTTTTTATTTCAGGAATATGATTTTGAAATTGTGGTAAAGCCAAGGAGAATGAACAAGGGAATTGACCATTTGTCCAGATTAGAGCATGCAGAGGAACCGACTATTTTGGAGGACACACTACTAGATGCACAACTGCTAGCCATCAGGAAGATTGATGATCACTTCGTCAATATAGTTCATTTCCTGTCAACAGGAATGGCACCTCGCGAATACACATTCATTCAGAAGAAACAACTGGTAGTGCGTGTTGCGGATTTTTCACTTATAGATGGACAACTATATAAGATGGGACCTGATGAGATATTGAGGAGATGTGTTATGGAGGAAGACAGACCACTAATTCTGGAAGAAGCACATGAGGGCATCAGAGGAGGACACTACATAAGGAAAGAAACAACGCAGAAGGTTCTGCGAGCTGGCCTCTAGTGGCCCACTTTACACGGAGATGCTAAAGAATACTATAGAGCCTGCGATGTATGCCAATGAGTTGGGAAACCTTCCAGAAGAGATGAGATGCCTTTAGCACCCTAGCTAACCTTACATGCATTTGAGAAATGGGCCATTGACTTCGTGGGACCTATAAACCCACTAGAAAAGCACACAAGAGAAAGATACAACATTACTGCAATAGAGTATTTGACCAGATGGGTAGAAGAAAGAGTTTTTAAGGACTGTAGTGCAACTACAACTGAATGGTTCATATTTGATGATATCATAACCAAGTTTGGATGCCCGAAGGTCCTTATGAGTGACCAAGGTACACATTTTATTAATAATACTATTGAAGCCTTGACTCAGGAATTTGAAGTTCATCACCAGAAGAGCACTCCATACCACCCACAGGCGAATGGTATAGTTGAAGCCTTCAAAAAGATCTTGGAGACTGCACTGATGAATATTTGCAGTGTAAACATAGATGACTGGGATTAGAGAGTACCAGCAGTACTATGGGCCTATAGAACCACTTGTAAGAAGCTGACAATGCAAACTCCATTTAAATTGGCTTATGGTCTAGAAGTTGTAGTACCCATGGAATATTTAGTTCCTAGCCTAAGAATTGCAGCATTCACAAATATGGATGAAACTGGCACTCTACAAGAAATACTTGCGTAGTTGGTAGAGATAGAGGAAGACAAATTTATTGCAGGATTCCATCAGCAGGTACAGAAGGAACGAGAGAAGGCTTACCATGACAGGCACATCATGAAGAAAACACTCAAGAAAGGAGATATGGTATTGGTATATGAAAACAAGTTCATGAAGCATCTAGGGAAGTTCAGAACACATTGGCTAGGACCATACGAGGTCACCTATGTTACCGAAGGAGGAGATGCGCAGTTGAAGACTTTGAGTGGAGAATGGAAGGAGGGGTTGGTGAATGGGAGCCAGTTGAAATTGTACTATGACAACGAGATGCCTCATAGATCTTGGTAGAAGTGGAAGGAGAAGGGTCTAGGTACCAAGTGCAGTTGAAACTAGGTACCAGACATAGAAAAAATAGTCTACACACAATGGGGAGAAACTAAGCAGAAAGCACAGGCTACACTGTGCAGTCTAAAGTCAAAGTAAAGTAGAAGGTTCAGATCAGAAGTGCCTCAGGATGAGTCACAAGTGAGTGTTGGGGGCTTGTTGGCCCTGGGTATAGATTGAGTAAGAAAAGTGAGGAAAAAGGAAGAGAAAAGATGAAATGTGAACTGTGCGGAAGACACACTGACTGAGATCAGGTCGAAGTGACTAAAAAAGCAGAAACGAAGGAGCGAAGTATGGGAAAATGAGTCGTTGGACGAGAGGATCAAGGAGAAAAGATCAGCAAGGAAGATGGATCATGGACAACTCAACAAGCAGAAAAATACACCAGTAGATGCTTTGGAGCACTTCGCGGGAAGGAAGCAAAGACATGCTGGCGAATCCCAGAAAATGTGGGTCAAGTTGACCTAGGGTTTTAGACACCTAGGGTTTTGGTATCTAGGGTTTTTGACACCTAGGTTTCGGCTTAAGGTTGTTCGAGAGTCAATGAATGTATAAATAAAGGTCAAGAGGACCTGGGATGGGTTTAATTATGTTATGATGAATGGTTGTTGTTACTGTTGAAAGAGAGATGTATCGTGTGGTGAGACAAGTCTGTGTTGTAAGATCTTCAGCTGGGTGCAAATATCAACCCTACAGTTGGGTGTGAAGGAAGGGGGAGAGAAGAAGAGAGAGATCTGCAAGATAAGAGCGCATATAGAATTGTATGTTTTATATAATATCAAGAAACACAGTTATGTGGACGTAGACCTAGGGAGAGGGTGAACCACGTATATCTTGTTGTTTGTGTGATTGATGTGGAGTTATTTTGTCCTCTGATATTCTATTGTTGCATGTTTATGTTATATCTGATATATAACTGTGCAAAGTAGGATTAAGTTGGTAGATGATATATAGATGTTGTGTTGTTGTTATATTGGATCCACTTTGCATTTTCTCTGGTTGTAGACACCTGTGTCCTACAACTGTTGGGTATGTGTTATATTCTTTGCATGTGTGTGTGTGGGTGCATCATATATGACAACTACGTTTTGTTATTAGGGTTTTGGTATCTATGAAATACCTAAAAACATTGTATATATTGTATGGTGAATGGTGAAATTTTATATAATGAATATGAAAAAGGTTTTCCCGGTTGAGGGTTTCCGATATAAAATCTTTGTGTACTCTGTGTATGAGCCATTGATTAATTTCTGTCTTTCTTATGAATCTATATGCATTGCTTTACTTCGCAGGTTTAAAACTTACAACAACCCCCTATTGCTACTTCGGGAGAGACTGCATCTCCTTCGCAGGTGTTGCCGAAAGGGCCAATAGTCTTCCCCTGTGCCAACAATATGGAAGGATTTTTTGTACCACCATTCCACCAAGGGAAACCAATTGACCCATTTTGTTTGTTTATCATAAGAAAATAAGAAAATATATCCTTCTAGACATTTATTCACAATATCAGTTTTCCCATTGGATTGAGGATGGTAAGATGAGTTGTGAGTCAATTGAGTACCCAAACAAGAAATTAATTCAGTCCAAAAATTTCTAATGAAAATTGGATCTCTGTCACTTACAATAATCTTGGGGACTCCATGTAGCTTTTGAACTATTTCCATGAATGTTGTGGATATTGTTCTTTCTTTAAAAGGATGATAAAGAGAGAAAAAATGGGCATACTTTGTCAATCAATCCACTACTACCATGATGATAGTTTTTCCTTCAGATTTGGGTAAACCTATAATAAAATCCATTGAAATGTCTTCCCAACGTTGACTTGCTATAGATAATGGTTGTAGAAGACCTGGTGTCTTGATTGTCTCTCCCTTGTTCTATTGGAAAACTACACATTCCGACACAAAATTTTGAACATCATTTTTAAGACCTTCCCAGGAAAAAACACTTCTTGATCGTATGGTACATTTTCAAGAATCCTAAATGTCCTCTTATGGGAAAAATGTGCAATTCTAGAAGGACCTTGTGTTTGATTTGGGAATTCTTACATAAATATAGGAGATCATGATACCATAGAAAATCATTCTTCCATACATAATTATCTAATGAACTGGGGTCCTCTTGTAGTTGTTGAATGATATTGCATACCCCTTAATGTTTATTCCATTCTATTCTTGAAAGGATTTCTTCCACAACATTATTTTTTCTTTTTTTTTCTAGATAACCTCAAAGTCATAATATAACATCTTTGTAACCCATTTTTCTTTCTCTTTTGAAGATAATCATTTCTCCAAGAAGTAATTCAAACTATCATGATCTATTTTCACTTTGAAGCATATTCCTATTAGGTAAGGGTGTCAATTATTAACTACATGTAGTATGGCCAACATTTATTTTTCATAAATGGGTTTGAGTAAGTTTTTTCCTTTAAGTTGGTTACTTTCAAAGGCCACTTGCCTTCCCTCTTGCATTAAAACTGCACAAATTTCATGGCCTGAGGAATCACACTCCACAATAAATGTTTTTGTGAAGTCATGTGTGGCTAGGACACATAGCCTCAAGTTTTTTGAAATCTTTAGTTGTTGGTTGAGTCTAAGAAAATGCTTCCTTATTTAATAATGTTGTTAAAGGTGCTACTATTTGACCATAGTTTTTAACAAACTTATGGTAATATCTTGTCAATCCTAGAGATCCTCTAAGTTTCTTCAAGGTTTTTGGAATTTCCCATTCCGTCATAGATTTAATTTTGTTAGGGTCCACATTTACACCTTAATGAGATACAATATGATTCGAATATTCCACTTCTTGAATCCCAAAGGCATACTTGGAAGGATTTTCATGAAGTTATTGCTCTTCCAATAGTTGTAATACTCATTCAACATGTTGTACATGCTCTTCCCAAGATTTTTTGTAGATTAGTATGTCATCAAAAAATACTAACACAAATTTTCTAAGGGATTGGAAATAGAAATCATCAATCTTTGAAATGTTGAAGGTGCTTTAGTAAGTCCAAATGACATAACCAAAAACTAATAATGAACTTCATGTTTTCTAAAGGATGTTTTGAGAATGCCTTCCTGCCTCATTCTGATTTGATGATATCCCGAACAAAGATCCAACTTAGTAAAGAAAATTTATGCATGCAATTCATCTAATAACTCATCAACGACAAGAATATGAATATTATCTTTAATGGTCATTTTGTTGAGTTGTCTATAATCTAGACACATATAGCATGGACCATACTTTTTTGTAACCATCACTAGTCATGAAGAGAAATAAATTTGGCTAGGTTGATTGGTGTTGGCCTTTAATATTTCTTGGATCATACACTCAATCTCACTCTTTTGTGCATATGGATACCTGTAAGGCCTAATGTTAGGTGGTACACTTCCTGGTTGCACATGAATAACATGGTGATGATCTCAAGAAGGTGGAAGAACCTTAGGAATTTCTCCAAATACCTTGGAATGATTGTTTATAACTATTTGGAGATCCGATGGAGCAGATGACATAGATGTTTGAACATCTAGTGAGAAAAATTGTACAATTACACCATGGTGTCCCTTTTTGAGTAATTTTGTCATGTTATTATAGATTATCACCTTAGAGGGTTTCCCTTGGATACCTCTAAGCCCAGTTTCCTTGCATTATGAGGAAAATCTCATGAAAATATCTTGAAAATTAAGGGCCACTATTCCCCATGATTGTAACCATTGAACCCCAAGTACAACATAATCACCACCCATTTGGATGGAAATCATGGGACTATCCAAAAACAAATCCCCCATATTGAGCTTAATACTATGGAAATTCCTAAAACAATTTATGGTACCTCCATCTGCAATCATTACTTGAAACTCTAGTGTTGGATATATAAAGCAATTGAGATATTTTTCTGATTTGTAATTGATGAAGTTATGGGTACTAGTAGAATCAATCGACATTGTTACCTTTTTCTTTTTTATGTATCCTTAAATCTTGAGGGTTTTTTGAGTATTAATTATATCCAATGCATGACATGATATTGTTGTAGTATATTCTATATCTAGATCTTGTGATGGTTTCGATTCTTGATCTTCTTCCTCTTCATAGTCTATGTAGAATAATTTGTTCTCACCACAATTATGCCCCTTACTGTACTATTTTTCACAATTGAAACATAATCCATTTTGTCTTCTTTCATCCATTTTCTAAGGTGTCAACCTTGTCGGTTGATTGAGGTCAAGAGATGGAACATGGTGTAATATGCTATATATAAAAAGTATGCAGAACAAAAATAAAATTCTAGAAATGGAATATAAACAACAATATAACCAGAACAATCACCACAATAACATGGAAATGATATCAAAATAACACCATAAAGAGAACTTTGATTCTGAGAGCAATGTTCATGGGCCTCTTCGAGGGGGAAACCTCTAGTCGAGAAGATATCTATTACAATAATATCCAAGCTATGGTTCTCATACCCTCGAATCCTATTTATACTAAATATGTCTATGAATAGAACCATCTAGAGGAATATCCTTCTAGAAGCGTAAGCTTCTATTAGGTCTTCTTACATTCGACTTATTCTACTTTACTGCAAGGCCTTATTAATATTGACCTTTATTACATCGGAAGACATTGTTCTACCTATGTGAGGGGTTAGGTCCCTAACATGTCCTTCCCCTTACAAACAACCTTGTCCTCAAGGCTTGAGATGTGAAAATTGTTGCAGAATGGTAACTGGTTCCCAAGTGGCATCTGTTGGAGTTTTATCTTTCCACTGGACTAACACTTCCTTGATGGTTCATTGATGCAGTGGATGCTCACTCTAGTCCAAAAGTGCTTGTGGATGTAGCCAAATGGGGCCTTCTTCGTCCAACTCGAGAAGGTTGGTTTGAGTTTGGCACTTAGTTCCAATCACCTTCTTTAAGCATGAAACACGAAAAATAGGATGTATCTTAGAATGACTTGGCAAAGATAACTGAGAGGCCACCTGTCCCACACGCTTGAGAACTGTATAAGGACCATAAAATATGGGCGCCAACTTCTGACAATGGTCGGCCTTGAGGGAAGTTTGCTTGTAAGGTTGTAGTCGAAGAAACACCTGATCCCCTTCTGAAAAATGACGTTCAGAGCGACCTTGATCTACTTGTTGCTTCATGCAATTCTGGGCCATGACCAAATTATCTTTGAGGGTACGGAGAATATCCTCTCAAACTTTAAGCGTTTGTTCAACTACCTGGACCTTGGAGACACCTGGTAAATATGATAGAACTAACGGTGGATTTTGTCCATATACCGCTTCAAAAGGAGTCATGCGGGTAGTTGTATGGTATGAATTGTTGTACCACCATTCAGCTAGGGGTAACCATTGAGCCCAATGATTTTTATTTTCTGATGCAAAACACCTCAAATATGTTTCCAAACACTTGTTGAAAACTTCAGTTTGACCATCCGTCAGGGGATGATAAGTTGTGCTGAGATGCAATTGGGTGCCTTGTAGCTTGAATAGTTCTTGCCAAAAATTGCTGGTGAAAGTTGGGTCGTGATCAGACTAAAGAGAATGTGGCATTCCATGAAGCTTGAAGACCTGATCCATGAAAAGTTGAGCCTCTGTGGATGTTGTAAATGGGTGTTGAAGAGAAAAGAAATGAGCATACTTGGAAAGGCGATCAACTACCACCATGATGATTGATTTATTGCCAGATTTAGGTAAGCCTGTAATAAAATCCATAGAGATATCCCTCCAAATAGCAGGTGGAATCGGAAGCAGTTGTAGTGTGCCCGGAGATTTGACAATTTCTCCTTTGTTGCATTGAAACACATCACATTCGACCACAAAATTCCGAATGTCTTGTTCGAAAAAAGAACGTTTGACCTTGTCATAGGTTTTGGTAAACCCAGAGTGTCCAGCTGTGGGTGTAGCATGAAGCTCAGAAAGAACCGTGGATTTAAGTTTTGACTGTTTAATTAAATACAAACGACCTTTCTATCGAAGATCATCATGGATCCAAGAGTACCCTAGGGAAATTGGAGAATTGGACTGCAATTATTGTATGAGATGCGAACTTTTTGGATCATCTAGCCATTCTTGGAAAATGACTTGGAGCCAATATGGTACAATGAAGGTGACGTAGACCCCCTCTGACCCTCATGCCAACAGTCCGCTCACAGGATCATTCAAATTCCCCCCTGAGCCGAAACGACTCTTTTGATTCGTCACTGAAATCTCAAATTTCCGATCCACAGGTCCTTCTGTTCTCGGCCACGATCTCTATACCTGTATATGGATTTTTCCCCCCAAACAGGAAAATTCACATTTCGAAACCCTCAGTGTCCCGATCTCTTGAGTCCTTGACAATACAACCTTCCGATCTCCGAAATGCCGATTTGCCGAAAAGGCTTTTCTTGCATTAACCCCTCTAGCTATGCCCTAGTCCATGTGACCACTCCTCATAAGACCACAGTCTTATTCCCTTCGGGACTTATCAATGCGAGAGCCCGACCTCTTGTCAACGGAACTCCTGAATTCCCGAAGTCTGATTTGCCGAAATGGCCTTTGTTGCAAATCCGGTATGCCGAATCCCCGAAGTACTCTTCCTTTCAGGACTTTCCCTGAAACCCTGGATTGCTGCCACGTGTCCTCCCTCAGATGGACGATCCTCGTCGTTTCACGATTTCACGACTTGTGACCCCCTGTGACACAATCTCTGTCCTCTAAATCCCCAATATCTGAAATATTGATGGATTCTCGATCTCCGCCACGTGTCCTCCACAGATGGACGTTACTCATCCTTTTGGGGCTTTGCCACTCGCAAAGTCAAAAAAACTCTTCCCTCTGTGTCTCCCAATGTCCGAATCCTCAAAATGGGTGATCTCGTAACACGTGTCCTCCTCAGATGGACGACTCAGATCCATTTCGGGACTTTCACCATGGAGTGTCTCGATCTCTCATCATCAGAACCTCCAAAATCCTGAAGTTTGAAATACCAATACCAACTCCTCCTTCAGGACTTTCACCTTTGTTAACGAAGGCTTAACCCTCATGCAACTCCTAACAGATCCAACGGCTGTCGGGTTTTTTGACTAAGATCTGACGGTTCAGACCTTGTCTTCCTATGCACTCCTCCTACGCTACTTCCTGGATGTGGGAAATATTCTACGGTCCAGATCTGCTGGCTAAATATGATTACAGTTGTGCTCCTCCTGAGCATGCACGTTCTTCCTGAACTTGGAAGAATTCTCCAAGTGTCCAAAGGCCTCGACCTTTGCTCTTTCCTGCGAGCTCCACGACTTTGAGTTCTCGCCTTCGCATATAAAAACACTGTCCCTCCTAAGCTTTATCCCTTCGAATCCTCAAAGGATTCTTTGACTTCTACACTCCTTGCAGAGTCTTTGCATGCAAAGTGCTATCTCTTTTGAGCTTTCCCGTTACTCAGACTTCTAAGGAACTCGGTCCTTTTTTCCTTCTCCTTCAGATGGAGAATTTTGGATGCCCTCCTAGAAATCCTTCTCTCAATCAACCTATTGCTGAGTCTTCCAGGGTGTTCAACAACCCTGCGAAGATCCCTCTATGGAATATTCTTCAATTTCAGAACTCAAAGAGTTCTTCCTTCTGTGCTCTATCTGCACATCTACTCAATGCCCGCCTGACAGAGTGTCTTCTCACAGAACATCCAGTAGTTCTGTCCTCTCCTATGCACCCAATGCACCTGCTCAATGACCACTTGGCAGAGTTCTTGCAGAATCCCACAATGATTCTGTCTTCAAATTGAACTCACAACAGAGTTCCTCCTTAATGAAACTAGTGCATACACTCAATGCCCTCCTGGTAGAGCTCTACAAAATGCCTCAGAGATTTTGTCTTCCACTATGTCTTCCTCTACACAGTCTTGCCTCCAAGGTGCTCAACAACCTTGAGGTCTTCCTTTGAGCCAATGATTTCAGGTACTGTGCCCTCCTGACACGCCTTTTTCTGAACCTGTAGAATTCAGAAATGCACTCTCTGTGCACAGCTATCAGAACCCACAGCGTTCTGTCACACCCTCCTGGTGTGAAGCCTCAAAGAAATCCAACCCTAAAATCAAACAACCCTTGCAAATGCATACCTACAACATACATCTACAACATATAAAGAACACACATAGACATTCATTCAACACAGAAATACTTGCAGGAAAAACTGCTTATGTTTGTATTAAATAAGAATGCCTCTTTACAAAGGTATTTTGAGCACGAACTTCAACAGAGTCTCGGCTCCTTCTCTACTCTCTCTGCCTACTCTGCTACAACTACTCTGATAATACAAAGAAGATCTCTCGATCTTTTACATGAGGGGGCTCTTTGAGTTCTTCCCTCCAAACTCACCTACCCTATTCAATTACATTGAATGGGCTGTCTAGTCCAGAATTGGACCTAGATCTTAGCCTTACAAACATTCAAGGCTATCTACTCTAATGCCCGCGCAAAGGAACGGCTCCATGGATCAACAACCTAGAACATTAATTACATTCAATTTCAAATTTGAAATGAGGCTGTGCCTCTTCCCATTGAATGTGTGCGCTAACGTGGGTTGGCTGGCTAGCTGGCTGACGTGGAGAAATGCTCCTGCATCATACTCCTCAGCTACAAAATTCATGAGCTCCTGCTCATGAGCTTCCTGTCTTAGCTATTGAAATCCTCTTGGATCCCAAACAAATTTCTGGAGCTGTTCATCTGCTCCATCTCTCTGTTGCTGCTACTGCTGCACTGTTGCTGCCTTTCTGCCCAACTTCTCCTTGCTGGCAGTCTCTAATGACTCTACCATTAGCCTCCTGATCTTCTCGATCACTTTATCCAACTGCTCCAGTGGCTGGCTCTGTTCATGCAGTCTCCTCAGCTGCATTTTCTTTCTGCAGATGGACAAATCACAATGATCTCCCATGCCATCCTCTTCATATGTTCCCAAACTCATCTGTTGGATGTGCATACCCTGCACTATCACCCTTCTCTCCAGGGATTCAATCTATTCACACATATCATCAAAGCTCACGTTGTCTGCTTCTTCTTCTTCTTCTGCTTCTGATGCTGCAGTCTTTTCATCTTCCTGGCTAAAAATATTGAGCCACTCCTTAGAATGCTCATCTTCCTCTGTTTGGGTAGCCTCCAATGTCTGATTCAACTCTTCTTTCACGACAATCAAAGCTAGCTGCTCTTCTCTTGCTGTTGTTGTTTTATCGACAACATAAAATTTGGCCTCCTCTGGGCTATGTGGTAGGAATATTTCAATTCCCCCAATCATCAGAAGATTCCTTCGATCTTCCTTTTCTGTCAGCAACTCTGGCTGATTCAAACTCTTCTCTGAGCTCACCTTCTCTGTCAGCTCCTCGGGCTGATTCGAACTCACCTCTGATTCGATGAGACTCTCAGATAGCCTCATTTTTGTTCCCATGCCCACCTGGCAAATTGGGATTTTCCTGCTGCCCTCCTGGCAGTCCATGAGATCTCGCAGTGACCTCATATCATTGCCCTCCTGGCAATGTGAAATTCCCCGGCTGTCCTCGTGACAGTCTGTGACATCCCGCAGTAATCTCAACTCTTTGCCCTACTGGCAATTGGGAATTTCCTGGCTGTCTTCTTGACAATCCTTGAGATCTTCAGCTAATCCCAATTCATCCTCACTACTGAGGTTTCTCCCAGTCTCTGGTTCACATACCTGAACCATCTCCTCAGGCCCGTCGAGGTTTTCAGCATGCCTCAACCATTCTCTTATCAGCCTACGTTGTCTTCTAGCCATCAACTCCTTGACTGGCCATTTTTCTTTCAGCTTCCTCATGGGCCATTCATATACCCATCTCGACTTAGCATTTTGCTGCATCCGAAATGCAAGATTTTCCATTTCTGCCCTTATATCAGCGAGCTCTTCATCTATTTCAGATCTACTCATCAACTCTGGGTCTTTCCTTCGAGCATATCTACGGCCTTCAGTAGCCATCTTATTGTATCTGTTTGCCCTCCTGAAAAAACCTGCTGCTGTTACTCTGCACCCCGAGTGTCTCCAGCCTCTTCCTACAGTCCCTCTGACTGTCTTCTTGATTTATACCTACCTGCAACCAATCATCTATAGAGCTTCCAACACTCTGTCTTCCTTTGCCTTCTCTTTACCTGAAATATACAAACAAAGTTCTCACTCTGATATCACTCTTGATGTGTATCAGAGTGCTCTTTCGCCTCCATCTTTCCTTGCCTGAAATATACAAACAAAATCAAGCTCTGATACCACAACTGACACAGACCCCCTCTGACCCTTAGGCCAACAGTCTGCTCACAGGATCGTTCAAATTCCCCCCTGAGCCGAAGCGACTCTTTTGATTCCTCACTAGAATCTCAAATTTTCGATCCATAGGTCCTTCTGTTCTCGACCATGATCTCTATACCTGTCTATGGATTTTCCCCCTCGAACAGGAAAATTCATGTTTCAGAACCCTTAGTGTCCCGATCTCTTGAGTCCTTGATAATACGACCTTCCGATCTCGGAAATGTCAATTTGTCGAAAAGGATTTTCTTGCATTAGCTCCTCTGTCTATGCCCTAGTCCATGTGACCACTCCTCGTAAGACCACGGTCTTATTCCCTTCAGGACTTATCAATGCGAGAGCCTGATGTCTTGTCAACGGAACTCCCGAATTCCTGAAGTCTGATTTTTCAAAATGGCCTTTGTCGCAAATCCAGTATGTCGAATCCCCGAAGTACTCTTCCTTTCAGAAATTTCCCTGAAATCCTGGATTGCTGCCACGTGTCCTCCCTCAGATGGACGGTCCTTGTCGTTTTGTGATTTCGCGACTTGTGACCCCCTGTGACACAATCTCTGTCCTCCGAATCCCCGATATTCGAAATCCCGATGGACTCTCGATCTTCACCACGTGTCCTCCATGGATGGACGGTCCTCGTCATTTTGGGGCTTCGCCACTCGTGAAATCGAGAAAACTCTTCCCTCTATGTCTCCCAATGTCCGAATCCATGAAATGGGTGATCTCACGACACATGTCCTCCTCAGATAGATGTCTCAGATATATTTCGGAACTTTCACCATGGAGTGTCTCGATCTCTCATCATCAGGACCTCCGAAATCTCGAAGAATGAAATCCCGATACCAACTCCTCCTTCGGCACTTTTGCCTCTGTTCACGAAGGCTTAACCCTCATGCAACTCCTGATAGATCCAATGGCTGTCGGGTTTTCTGACTAAGATCTAACGATTTATACCTTGTCTTCCTGTGCGCTCCTCCTACGCTGCTTCCTGGATGTGGGAAATCTTCTACAGTCTAGATTTGCTGGCTAAATCCAATGATAGTTGTGCTCCTCTTGAGCATGCACATTCTTTCTGAACTTGGAAGAATTCTCCAAGTGTCCAAAGGCCTCGACCTTTGCTCTTTCCTGCGAGCTCCACGACTTTGAGTTCTCGTCTGCGCATATAAAAATATTGTCCCTCTTGAGATTTATCCCTTTGAATCCTCAAAGGATTCTTTGACTTTTGTGCTCCTTGTAGAGTCTTTGCATGCAAAGTGCTATCTCTTCTGAGCTTTCCCGTTACTCAGACTTTTAAGGAACTCGGTCCTTTTTTCCTTCTCCTTCAGATGGAGAATTGTTTATGCCCTCCTGGCAATCCTTCACTCATGCAACCTATTGCTGAGTCTTTCAGGGTGTTCAACAACCCTGCGAAGATCCCTCTATGGACTCTTCTTCAATTTCAGAACTCAAAGAGTTCTTCCTTCTATGCTCTATCTGCACATCTACTCAATGCCCACTTGGCAGAGTGTCTTCTCATAGAACATCCAGTAGTTCTGTCCTCTCCTGTGCACCCTATGCACGTGCTCAATGCCCACTTGGCAGAGTTCTTGCAGAATCCCACAGCGATTCTGTCTTCAAATTGAACTCACAGTAGAGTTCCTCCTTAATGTAACGAGTGCATACGCTCAATGCCCTCCTGGAAGAGCTCTACAGAACTCCTCAGAGATTCTGTCTTCCACCGTGTCTTTCTCTACACAGTCCTACCTCCAAGGTGTTCAACAACCTTGAGATCTTCCTCTGAGCCAATGATTTCAGCTACTGTACCCTCCTGGCACGCCTTTGTCTGAACCCGCAAAATTCAGAAATGCACTCTCTGTGCATGGCTATCAGAACCCGCAACATTCTGTCACACCCTCCTGGTGTGAAGCCTCAAAGAACTCCAACCCTGAAATCAAGCAACCCCTACAAATGCATACCTACAACATACATCTACAACATATAAAGAACACACATAGACATTCATTCAACACAGAAATACTTGCAGGAAAAACTGCTTATGTTTGTATTAAATAAGAATGCCTCTTTACAAAGGTGTTTTGAGCACGAACTTCAATAGAGTCTTGGCTCCTTCTCTACTCTCTCTGCCTACTCTGCTACCACTACTCTAATAATACAAAGAATATCTCTCGATCTTTTACATGAGGGGGCTCTTTGAGCTCTTCCCTCCAAACTCACCTACCCTATTCAATTACATTGAATGGGCTGTCTAGTCCATAATCAGACCTAGATCTCAGCCTTACAAACATTCAAGGCTATCTACTCTAATGCCTGCGCAAAGGCACGGCTCCATGGCTCAACAACCTAGAACATTAATTACATTCAATTTCAAATTTGAAATGAGGTTGCGCCTCTTCCCATTGAATGTGTGCGCTAACGTGGGTTGGCTGGCTAGCTGGCTGACATGGAGAAATGCTCCTGCATCAGAAGGAGAGAGAAAAGAGGGAGCCTTCATATTCATATTTTTGGGAAAGTGCATCCGCAACCACATTGTCTTTTCCCTTTTTGTAAATGATCTCATAATCATATCCAAAGAGCTTAGTCACCCATTTTTGTTGCTCTGGGGAGGAAATGTTTTGTTCCAGAAAATACTTGAGGCTTTGATGATCTGTCTTAAATTGGAAGGGTTTCCCCAATAGACAAGGGCACCACAAATCAATGGCATGCAAAATAACCAACATTTCCTTTTCATAGATTGATTTGCCCAAATTTTGTTCAAACAATTGTTTGCTGGTAAATGCCAAAGGCCGACCCTCTTGCATAAGGACAATGCCAATACCTTTCCTTGAAGCATCACATTCCAGGACAAATGTCTTTGTGAAATCAGGAAGGGTTAGGACTGGAGTGGTGCACATGGCCATCTTCAAGGTTTGAAAATCTTGAGTAGCTGTTGGAGTCCAAGTGAAAGAATTCTTTTTAAGGAGTGCGGTGAGAGGTGCCGCAATCTTTCCATAATTCTTAACAAACTTGCGATAATAACTTGTTAAGCCTAGAAATACTTGCAAGCTTTTGAGAGTCTTTGGGTGAGGCCAGTCTTCCATATCTTCAATCTTTTTAGGATCCACCCTAACACTGTGCTTGCCAACAAGATGACCCAAGTACTTGACTTCTGAGGTGCCAAAAGCACATTTAGATTGTTTCAGGAAAAGTTGGTGCTGAGAGAGTAGATGGAGAACGTGGTCCACATGAGTAAGATGGTCTATCTAGGTTTGTCTATAGATGAGGATATCATCAAAGAAAAGTAAGACAAAATGATAGAGAAAAGGGTGAAAGACATGATTCATGAGGCTTTGAAAGGTGGAGGGGGCAGTACACAAGCCAAAGGGCATGACCAAAAACTCATAGTGGCCCTCATGAGTTCTAAAGGCAGTCTTAGGAATGTCTGCCTCTTTCATATGGATCTGGTGGTAGCCAGAACGAAGATCAAGTTTAGTAAAGAACTGGGTGCCACTTAATTCATCCAAGAGGTCATCAATGACAGGAATGGGAAATTTGTCTTTAATGGTGAGTTTGTTGAGGGCGCGGAAGTCAGGACACATGCACCAAGAACCTTCTTTCTTCAAGACCATGACCAAAAGAGAAGAGTAGGGGCTTATACTAGGGAGGATAACGGCTGCGTTAAGCATTTCTTGAACAATTTTCTCAATTTCATTTTTTTGGGAAAAGTGGTGACGATAGGGACGGATATTAGGAGGAAGGCTTCATGGTATAAAGGGAATGAAATAATCATGAACACCACGGGAAGGCGGGAGTCCTTGGGGAGTGGAAAAGACTAACTGATGTTTAGAGAGGATGGATTGGAAGTCTTGTGGCACATAGGGTGTCTCATTTTCCTGTATGGCATGGAGTTGGGTAATAACACTAGAATGACCTTTTTTGAGCAGATTTTCCATGTGATGGGAACTAATGATCTCAGGTGAGTCGACGATGATTCCTTGGAACTTATATTTTTGGCCCTCCTAGTCGAATTGCATAGTTAATTCCTTGAAATCCATGAGAATGGGACCCAAATTCCTTAGTCAGTCTGCACCTAACACAATGTCACAACCACCCATGTCGATAGCAAACATATGAGATTTCAGGTGGTAGTCACCAATTTAGAGACACACATTTTCACAAAACCCTCCAAATTTCATGGAGCCTCCATTGGCAATCATGATTTGGAAATTATTGACTACATGGATATAGAAATGAGTTTCTTGGGCAATTCGGCGATGAATAAAATTATGGGTGATGTCACTATCAACAAGAATGATGACCTTCCTATGCATGATGTAACTGATTAGCTTGAGGGTTTGGGGAGTAGAGAAGCCAGTGAGAGCATTTAGGGAAATGACCGGTTCTACTTCGGGAGGGTTTGAGGGGAGGGGTTATGTCAGTGGTTTCAGGTGACTCAGACACAAGGGGAGTTTCAACATCCTCTTCCGAAATATCCTCCGAGATGGCCATAAAAATATTTTGTTCCTTAAACTTGTGGCCCAGAAAATATTTGTCATCACAATTATAACAAAGGAATTTGAGTTGGTGTTCAACCATTTCATCCCTGGTCAATTTTTGGATATTTAGTGGAGCAGAAGGAGTAGTGGGATTTATTGGTTTAGTGTGAGGAATAAAGGAGGGTTTCTAGTTTTGAGAAGATACAACATGTTGTTCTTCTTTATCTCTTTTAATAGCCTCCACCCAAATTTGAGGTCAATCCATGATGACATGGGAATGAATCTCATCGTTGAGGCCACTGATAAAACATTCTCAAAAAAAAGCATCAGGCATGCCTTCTGTCTGAAAAGCCAGGCGCTCAAAAGAAGCTATAAAGTCTTCCACTATTCCTGATTGTTTCAACTTTGTCAAATGGCCTAAATGGTTGGTGTTAGTGTCAAAGCATTCATAAGTATTTTCCACAAAGTGTGTCTAAGCAATATACCCTTGACGGGAAGTTTTTCTCCATTTCCACCATTGCCAACATTCTTGATCTAGATGGATAACACCATACTGGAGTTTGGCCAAGTCATCTGTAATGCCGTATAAAGAGAAATAATGTTCCATTTGGGTTACCCAACCAGTGGGATCTAAGCCATCAAATTTGGTCACATCCACCTACGAAAGGCATAGGTCACACTGAAAGTGATGGGGCTGAAAATTATGGGAATGAGAGGAAGTTTCAACTTCAGTATGTGGAGGTGGGTCAGATAAAGGGTTATCTACAGGGATATGCAGCTTGGTGCATATCATCGAGATGAAAGATTCAATATGGGTAGTCATGTCTTGTTTGAGTTCCTCGATTAAGGCGACGATGGAGGATTGCATGGTGGTATTGATGGTGGCAACATTGGCACTGAGTTGTTTCACTTATTGTTGGGTCTCTGTGAAATTAGATTGCAAGGTATTGAAGCGAGCTTCCAAGTCTTGGCTATGGGTATGGGCCATGATGACGAGGGAACTGAAATGGGGTGAGTGGGGTCAAACATTTTGCTGAAAAATGATATGTATGAATGTGATAAGGGAGAAGAGATAAATCCAATGGAATAGGTCTCAAATAATGGTGCAAAAATTTCCAGACTTTTTTTTTTACACCTGCAGAGTTATACTCTGTTCTGAAGAATACTGCAGTGATGAAATTCCCAAATGCTTAACCAGGAAGAAATGTGTAGTGATTTGGAAACCTGAACACAGTGGTGCAACAATAGATCTTGTCTATTTTAATGTTTTTGTTTCCATCCCCAAGGGTTAGGTATTTAGGGGTTCTACAGACAAGGGTTTGCCCTGTGCTATAGCTCTCTGATATACATGCAGGGTCCAATAGTAGTACTCGGCCCAATATCTTAGGGCACTAACTAAGGAGGCTAGACCGTGCCCTTAGTCGTACTACCCGACTACCTAAGTACTAGAGAGTATCTTCCCGACTGTTGTTCTCGGTGGCACTATAGCAGTGAGGCAGTCGATCGGTTTATCTAAAGAGGGTTTCAAGAAATCTAGGCTGATCCGTACACAGGTGTTTTCTGATGTGCTACCACTTGAAGGGGTACCAAAATGGGTTACAAGGGTGGCCAACAGATGTGCACTTAAGTACCACTTGTATTTCCTGCGTGTATGTGTTATCACCCCATAAAATATGGGAATCAACTTATGACTTGGATATTATTGATATTATCTGTATCTAGTGTTCTTATTGGAGATTTATTTTTCATTTTGCAAAAAGAAAAGAAAA
>ML781341.1:874699-894857 GCA_009831015.1 Picea engelmannii | reverse complement strand
AATGCGAACAAGTCTTCTACTCAGAGGTTCTAGGTAAAGCAGGTTGGTCATTTGTTGTTAGGTATGATCCAAGAGGAAGGCCAGTAAAGTATAATATTGTAGAGGAAGAAAATGATCTTGAAGAAGAAGATGATGCAGAGGAACATGTAGTCGATGTAGCAGATGTCTCAGATGAAGAGCCTGAAGGAGATGAACCAAATGTACTAGTGTTGGCGGCCGGAAGTCACTCCTGGATTGCTTGCAGGAGCAGAGCCTGACGCCCATCAGTTTAATGTCATGATTTGTTTATAAGGGGTGATCAAATGGAGAAAAACTCAGAACGATATCGTTTCAACTCAGAAACTAGGCCAGGGATGCATGGATGAGTGAGGTCTTGATAAACTTCAAACAGTGAGTTGTAATAAAGGGTGAGTAGGGGGAAGACTTGCGTGAGAAAAGTGCGAAAGTCTATCATAAACATACGGTTTGTAACAGACTGGAGATGAAAGCATTCGAACGCAAAATCCTTTTACATTCAAACACAGAAGACCAGAGAACACAACAATGTCATAACAAATCCTTTATCATAACAAGATTGTTCAGTCCACGCGAATCCTTCGACTGTGGACTCCCTGGCACGAGATGGAACATAGATGGAAAAAGAAAATTGTTTGTCATAGACCAAGAAATCTCAAACATAGAGGCATAACCAGGAAACCAGAATATTTGCTGAAAATTTACAGTCGGGAGCTTAGCTCTACCATCGATAGATACAAAAATGGCGAAAACGCCTTCATATACTCAAAACAACAACAACAGCGTAATCAAGATACTGCATTGAAAGCTTTGCGTCTGCATGGCTTCTGACAGCCAACACCTGAAAGATCATGCAACTTATGTCAGACGCAATCTAATTCTTTGACAGTTCCAACGACGAATCGACGTGCCTTTAATTCATTTCCGGACTCTCCCATTATGGCAGAGACGATGTCTAACCACTACCAACCGCTTCAATAACTGCTTCATGGGGATTGAGGATGACCTGGCCAACTCAACACCTTGGGATATGGAAGGCTCCTCGCGCTGCCACCTGGAATGACTAAATGGCCTGATGGGTAGGCATGGAGGCCAACGCGGAGAATGGGGAGCCTGATAGGAGTGATGGTGTCGGATTATGAGGGCGTGGAAGAAGTGGCGAGGTGTGAGAAGGGTGACAGAGGACGGTTCATGGCTGAAGACAATAGGCGGAAGGAGGGAAAACGAGAGATGATGAACTCGCCTTTCGGTGAAGGGCCGACGTGGAAAGGAGCGGGACACATGGAAAACGACAAGTGGATGATGAGAAGGAAGGTGGACCATGCGGACCAAAGAGTGGAGGCGGATGGGTGACACGTGGCAGCAGGGGAAAGGTGGGTCTGGAAGATGACAAGACGGGAGAAGGACCCATGCTGGCTAAACACGGAGCAACTAGTAAGGACGGGGCTATCTAAGCGCCGTTGATCCGAGCGCTATAATATTAGCCGTCGGAAGCTGCTCGCTCGATTTCGAACCCCCCCCCTCCGCTTAAAGGTAGAAAGGCAGGGGGGGTCCGGAATGGTATTTATCGCCGTTGATCCGGGCGCACAGATCTGGACCGTTGGAGAGGTGCGCCCGCGATTCTGGACCCCCCCCCCCGCTTAAAGGTAGAATGGTAGGGGGGGTCCGGAATTCAATACGCGCCGTTGATTCGGGCGCACGAATCGCGACCGCTAGAACTTGCACATTGCTTACCGCGGACGCATTATCACCCAAAACTTAGGACAAGTGGGTTTTTAACCCAAACTTTTGCGTTCTAGCCCCTCTTACAAGAAATATCGCTAACATTTGGCTCCATGGGGGATAGAGTCGTCCCTGTGATGCTCTAAGAACTCTTTTGCAGATTCAGTGCCTTTGATGTTGGGCTATGGATTCATTTATTAGTTCGAAAAAACAAAAACAGAAACAATATTTACAAAACAAAACAAAAAGAGCCAACTGCGGCTCACAGAAAACACTTTTTTAAGAAATGCCCATTTACTGGGCTGCTAGAAACTTCATTGCCTTCCAGATCCTGCAACCTGTAAGTGTTGTTTGAAAATACTTCAAAGATCTTGAAAGGTTCGAACCAAAGGGCATCAAATTTGTTGTGTTTGCCCTTTTCTTGCCCGGGAGCATCTCATTTGAGCACCAAATCACCCTGCTCAAATTCCTTCTTTTTTCTCTTTCTGTCAAAAGCCTGCTTGATCTTCTGTTGATGATGGTAGGCTCTGTCCATGACTTGTTCTCTGACCTGCTGCAATTCCACCATCTGATGGATCCTTCTGAGCACGTGGTTAGGTTCTCCTTCAAAGTCCTATAGGAGATTTGCCACAGGTAAGGCGAGTTGAGTGGGGAAAAAGGCTTCTATTCCATAAACTAGTTGGAAAGGCAAGATGCCCAGCGATTTCTTTGTTGTCACCCGATCAGCCCAAAGAGAAAATTTGAGCTTTGAGTCCCAGGCCCGTTTATTGTCCTCCAGTAGCTTCTTGATAAGCTTGATCAGAATTTTATTGGAGGACTCTGCCAGTCCGTTTCCTTGAGGATAGTAGGGAGTGGAGTGAATCAGTGCAATCTGGAACTGTTCACAGAACTTGACCAGAGGCTCAGACCTGAAGGGGGAGGCATTGTTAGTGACAATCCTGCTTGGGCAACCAAATCTGGTTATGATGTCTTCCAAGAGGTTGATGATCACCTTGTGAGAAGTACTCCTGGTGGGGACAACCTATATCCACTTGGTGAAGTAGTCAGTTGCAGTCAGAATCCATATGTGTTGGCCACTTGAAGGAGGATGGATTTCCCCAATGAAGTCCACTCCCCACTGCTGAAAGGGTGCTGAGACTACGACCGGTTTTAATGGCAGAGATTTGAGCTGCTGCTTTCCTGAAAAATTTTGGCACTTGATGCAAGCTCTGATTTCTCTGCAGACATCAGGGAATAAAGTGGGCCAGTAATACCCAGCTCGGAGGATATTGTGAGCTGTGGTCTTCCAGAAATAATGACCGCCGCAGAGACCACTATGGAAATCGGTCATGACCTTCTGAGCTTGCAGCGGGTCCAGACATCTTAATAGTATCCCCAGAGGGTCTCTCCAATACAAGGCTTGGCCAACGAGACAATATCTGACCGCTTTGAGCTTCAAAGCTCTGGCCCTACTCTTTCCCACTCCATCAGGGGGCTTCAATTCTTTCAAAAAGTACAAGATGTCCTTGTACCAGGGGCATGCTGCTAATGGTATGATGGTCTGAGAATCCTTGTCGGATGACTCAGCTTGTTCGTTGATGAAGTTAATTCCCAAGGCCTTACAGTTGGATTCAGCCAGCAGCTTGGCCAAACCCTGCCCCTTTATCAACTTGGTGGGCTTAATCTCCAGATCGAATTCTAGGATCTTGGCGATCCATTTACCTCTCCTCCCGTCTATATCGGGCTGTATAAGAATGTCCTTCACAGAGGTTGAAGGGACATACGCAATGATCTTTGAATGCAATACATAGACTCTGAAAGATTTGAGAACTTTCACCAAGGCATAGGCCTGCTTCTCCATGATCTCGTATCGGAGTTCTGCATCTCTCAGCGGCTTGCTAAAGAAAGCAATAGGTTGTTCTTGCCCTTTATTATTTTTCTGCAACAAAATTGCCGCTACTGTATCACAGGAAGCAAAAGAAAATATCAGAAAGTCTTTGGAATAATCAGGACTGATTATCACAGGTGCTTCAGTCAACGCCTTCTTTATTTGGACAAAAGACTCTCTGGGTTCAGAAGTCAATTTTACTTCATGGCCCTTCCTGAGCATGGCCATGATGTGTTTTAACAATTCGGCAAAATTCGAGACAAATCTCCTCAGAAAATTTATCCTCCCTAAAAAGGCTTGAACTTCCCTCTTAGATCTGGGAAGTGGCAGGGTCTGAAGTGCTTCTACCCAGTCAGGATCAATTCTCACCCCCTCTGCTGATACTATATGGCCTAATAGCTTTCCCTCCTGCATGGAAAACAATGATTTCTTGGGGTTTAAAGATAGGCCATACCTCCGACATTTCCGGAAAACCTTCTTCAAGTGGCAGCAGTGCTCTTTATCAGTCTTGGAGAAGACTGTTATGTCGTCTAGGTAAATCACCACAAACTTATCTTTTTCTCCGATGAAGGCTATGTCCATGGCTCGCTGAAATGTTGCTCCTGCATTCATCAGCCCGAAAGGAATTTTGGCATACATGAATGTGCCCCAAGGAGTGGTGAAGGTTGTTTTTTCCCTGTCCTCAGGCATGACTGATATCTGATTGTAGCCAGAGAAACCATCAATCATGGATATTCTGGATGCACCGGTGACCTTCTGCAATATATGCTCCATGTTGGGCAGGGGATAATTATCTTTCCTTGAGCTCCTGTTCAGGTTTCTGAAATCAACACAGAGTCTGATTTCGCCACTTTTATTTCTTACTGGGACCAGATTGGCCACCCAGTCAGAATATCTCAAGGGGACAATGATCTGGGCATCCAACAACTTCTTCACTTCCCTCTCCATGACAGGTAGCAGCATGGGATTTATCTGTCTCAACTTCTGCTTGAATGACTTAGCCTCCTCTTTTAGTGGGATCTTGTGCTCAATGACTGATGTGTCATACGTCTTGAGGTCTTCGTAGGTCCATGAAAACACATCAACAAACTCTCTCAGCAACTCAGTATATTTAGCCCTCTGCTCCTCGGTCAAACTCCTTGACAACTTGACAAACCTGGGCTCTTCTGGTGTGCCTATATTGCACTCAGCTGTGTCGGCCTCATCACCCGAAATCCTACCCTTTACTGCCACGTCATTCCCATCGAATAACCATTCCTGTGGGATTAGTCCTTTTGGTATGTGATTACTTGGCAGCTGGATAATCTGGTGGTCAACAACTTTATTCAGCAATTCTCCAGGGTGGTGGTCGGGTTCTCTTTCAATGTCAGGATCCTCATCTATGTGTAATGCAGAAAAGTTATGAACGGATTGAAGAAACTTTTCGATTTCCTGATCGTCCTCAAATACTTTCCAATGCTTGACATTGTCTGGTACAGAGGGTCTATACTTTATTTCAACATCGGATCCGACAGTGGACAACACAGGAACTTCGAGCACACTAGCTGTGAAAGCTAAAAAGTCGGCTGGAGCATTTTCTTCCCTTGGAATGAAAGAGATGTTAAAAGCCAGGAAGAAATTATCAACTAGGTCCCATACCATGTTCCTGTAATTCCTGAGATGAGGATGCTTGGCTTGATAAAAAATTTTGACCTACTGGACAATCAACTCTGCATCCCCAAACACAGCTATCTCCCTTATTTCCATCTTTTGTGCAGCCCTTATACCCAGAACAAGAGCTTCATACTCTGCCACATTGTTGGTGACTTCGAATTCCATCTTGTATGACAGGGATATGGTCTCTTGACAAGGGAACACGAATACTACCCTGGCACCTGCACCCATATGGGAGGAAGCTCCATCAAAGAACATCTTCCAAACATAGGTGGTAGGAGGGGGGGTCTCTTGATTAAGACTGAGCTACTTTCTTATCTGCAAAGGAGCCTCAGGGGTGTGAGTGAGCTACAGTAGAATGGAGCCTAAATCAGTGTCCAAGGCATAGATGGGATGATTGGTAGGGTTGGCTTCATCACTGATTATGTAGGCCAGTTGGGATTCTCTGTTCAGTCTCCTATGTTCCCCCCCAAACAATGGAATGGTGGCATATGTGAGATCCATCTGTAATGTCCCTCCAAGTGTTTTAATCCAAGACCTTGACAACAACATGCCAAACTTGGGGGGAACGTCAACCACCACAATATCCATAACCATACTTTTCATGGGCAACTGAAACAAGGAAACTACCAGGTCCTTAATGACTCCCAAACACTGAACCCTCCTGGAGTCAAAAGAATAGAGGTCATGATAGGCTCGGGTGACTTCTAATCCCAACTCTTCCATGACAGGTTTGGGCATGAGGTTGTGAGAGGCCCTTGAATCCATAAGGCAATTATGCAGCACTTTGTCATGTATGTTCAGGGATGTGTAGAAGGGAGGGGATGAATCATCTCTATCTTCTACCATGGGACCTAGGACAACTGGAGGCCTTTCATCCTGGAGGTTTATGGAGTCTGTGAGGGGGTATGAGGCTTCAGATTTCAGCAGCTTAGAGAAGCACTTTTTGAATTCGCCATGTTTGATTAGCTCAGTGAGGGGCACAGGAATTCTGATCTTTTGAATTTCATGTTCGAAATTGAAAGAAGACATAGGCTTTGGAATTTCTCTAATTTCAGGAACATGACTTTGGACAATGGGAGAGAGGGGTTGGGCCTTCTTACCTCTATGATTATCTGCTACTTCATTAGCAGGTCTCTCTGTTATAGTGGGCTGCTCATGAACATCAGTTGTTACTGCCATTTTGTCGGACCTCAGGTTGTACCTGCCTCGACCGCCACTAGCTTTGTCTCCCTTACTCAATTCATTCAGTTGACCATCCATGAGAGACTCCTCATAAGCAGTCTGAGTGAGATGAGGGAAAGGAGGAGTGACCTCTAAGCAGTGTATTTTAGGCTCAGGCTCGTCTGTTTCTCCTTCTTCTTCGTCAACAACAAAATTGTTCTAAAAGGGAGCCTGGATTCTTTGGTCGTCCCTGTCTCTTCCTTTCTCTCTGTGTATAGTTGGGGGAGCAACATAATTTGGCCTTCTGAAACCCCCTTTTTTCTCAATGCCCTGAGGGCCCTTGTTCACCTGCTTCCTTTCCACATTCAATATCTCCATCTCTTCTTTCAGGAAGCTCATCACTTGAGCTAGCTCATTTACTTGAGGGTGGGGCAGTGATGAGCCGGAAGTTGAAGCTTCTGATTTTTCCTTTCTTCTGTCTGCGTCGGCCTGGTTCCTCAGTCTGTCAGCTGCTAATATGTTGGATTCCACTTCTATGGCAGCGTCTTGCATCTGAGCTAAAGAGGTGGCTCTTCTTTCTCTTAATAAGAGACAGAAATCAGGGTCAAATGCACCAGCATATGAAATTTGAGCAGAGGCTTCTGAGGGTTTAATCTCTGCAGGAATCTTGTTATACATTTTATTGAATATTTTGGAGAAGTCAGAGATAGACTCTCCATCCATTTTCCTCAGAGCCCCAAACTCTGTCATGTAATACATATAATCCTTCCTGTCCCCCCACTGTCTCAAGAAAACATTATCCAGAGCCTCAATACCAGCAATATATCCAGGGGCTAGTCCTCTAAACCATTTCCTGACCTCACCCTCCAGGCTCTGGACAAAGACTCTCATCCAGACATCTTCATTTTCAATATTTAGGTTGTCTGCATAACTGTAAAAAGAAACCAAGTGCTCCTCAGAAGTTATGTCTCCCTCCCCACTAAACTTGGGCATGTATTTCAAATAGTCTCCAGCAGGGAGAGGGTTCATAGGATGAGGTAGGATTAAAGGAGCATATCTAGCAGCAACTATGGTGTCCATTCTATTCAGAGGGGGATTAGTAGCAGCCATAGGAATATTAGGTGGAGGATAACTTGGAGGAGAAGGGGTATGGACGGGAGATGTCGGAAAAGAGCTTCTTGGAGGAGACAACGGAGAAAACAGAGAGAGAGCTAAGGGACCTGAATGTGCAGATGCTCCTCTCTGTGCAACAACAGTAATAAAAGGAGGGGTAGTGAAACCTTCAAAGGTTTGAGGTCTGTGTTGAGGCACAACTTCCAGGGAGGGGGGAGTGACAAGGATCTCTCCTTCTGATACCAGACCAGGAGGAGAAAACTCAGCAGGAACACTCCCGAAATTCAGAAAACGGGAAACCTCAGAGGAAGTACGACTAGGAAGCTGAGAATAAGATAATGGAGTTCTCACAGAAGGGGAAGGCACATTACCTGTTTCGGCGATGGAAACTTCTTTCGCAGAGCTCTTTCCCTTTCTGCGCACCGCTTCCGAGTCATCTTCTGGTGTAGCTAAAGGCAAGTGTGGATTAGACCTCGTGTGTCTGCCTATTGAAGCCACAATTGATAGAACAAGTTCTCCCCAGCGGAGTCATCACAATGGAGTCGCCAGGTGCACAGTAGCAATCTTCAAGTTCTGATTTCTGATGCACCTTCAGAATCAGTTGATCTTTGTCATTCGAATCCGGGGAAAATATTCAACTTCATCCCCGACAACGGTGCCAAAAATGTTGGCGGCCGGAAGTCACTCCTGGATTGCTTGCAGGAGCAGAGCCTGATTCCCATCAGTTTAATGTCATGATTTGTTTATAAGGGGTGATCAAATGGAGAAAAACTCAGAACGATATTGTTTCAACTCAGAAACTAGGCCAGGCATGCATGGACGAGTGAGGTCTTGATAAACTTCAAACAGTGAGTTTTAATAAAGGGTGAGTAGGGGGAAGACTTGCGTGAGACAAGTGCGAAAGTCTATCATAAACATCCGGTTTGTAACAGACTGGAGATGAAAGCATTCGAATGCAAAATCCTTTTACATTCAAACACAGAAGACCAGAGAACACAACAATGTCATAACAAATCCTTTATCATAACAAGATTGTTCAGTCCACACGAATCCTTCGACTGTGGACTCCCTGGCATGAGATGGAACATAGATGGAAAAAGAAATTTTTTTTTCATAGACCAAGAAATCTCAAACACAGAGGCATAACCAAGAAACCAGAATATTTGCTGAAACTTTATAGTCGGGAGCTTAGCTCTACCATCGATAGATACAAAAATGGCAAAAATGCCTTCATATACTCAAAACAACAACAGCAACGGAATCAAGATACTGCATTGAAAGATTTGCGTCTGCATGGCTTCTGACAGCCAACACCTGAAAGATCGTGCAACTTATGTCATATGAAATCTAATTCTTTGACAGTTCCAACGACGAATCGACGTGCCTTTAATTCATTTCTGGACTCTCCCATTATGGCGGAGACGATGTCTAACCACTACCAACCACTTCAATAACTGCTTCATGGGGATTGAGGACGGCCTGGCCAACTCAACACCTTGGGATATGGAAGGATCCTCGCGCTGCCACCTGGAATGACTAAATGGCCTGATGGGTAGGCATGGAGGCCAACGCGGAGAATGGGAAGCCTGATAGGAGTGATGGCATCGGATTATGAGGGCGTGGAAGAAGTGGTGAGGTGTGAGAAGGGTGACAGAGGACGGTTCATGGCTGAAGACAACAGGCGGAAGGAGGGAAAATGAGAGATGATGAAATCGCCTTTCGGTGAAGGGCCAATGTGGAAAGGAGCGGGACACATGGCGAACGACAAGTGGATGATGAGAAGGAAGGTGGACCATGCGGACCAAAGAGTGGAGGCGGATGGGTGACACGCGACAGCAGGGGAAAGGTGGGTCTGGAAGATGACAAGACGGGAGAAGGGCCCATGCTGGCTAAGCACGGAGCAACTGGGAAGGACAGGGTTGTCCAAGTGTCGTTGATCCAAGCGTTGTAATCTTAGCCGTCGGAAGCTGCTCGCTCGATTCCGGACCCCCCCNCGCTTAAAGGTAGAAATGCAGGGGGGGTCTGGAATGGTCTTTATCGCCGTTGATCCGGGCGCACAGATCTGGACCATTGGAGAGGTGCGCCCGCGATTCCGGACCCCCCCCCCCGCTTAAAGGTAGAATGGTAGGGGGGGTCCGGAATTCAATACGTGCCGTTGATCCGGACGCACGAATCGCGACCGCTAGAACTTGCACATTGTTTACCGCGGACGTATTATCACCCAAAACTTAGGACAAGTGGGTTTTTAACCCAAACTTTTGCGTTCTAGCCCCTCTTACAAGAAATATCACTAACAACTAGTAGGAGGCAATGCAGATCTTGATGATGATGTCCATGATGAAGATATATTTCTTGGAAATGAGTACATTGATGACGATGTTGATACGGTCAATCCTTACAACACCTTATATGAACCAGATGATATGGATGTTCAGTTCGATGAAGATGATCAACTAGAATATTGATGAATGTATTGAAATGTTTAAATACTGTATATATAAGGTCAGAAGGGAAGGGCAAGTGGGTGCAAGTGGCAAGGGAAAGCTTAATTTGGAGACACTTTCTATTCATTCGAGTACACTACGTCAACCAAGGACAATACAAATCATGTAAAGGAGGTATGTATTCTTTACTTATTATTTATTATGTTTCTTGTTCAAAAAGTTCTAAAAKAAGTRCWTATCTCAAACCACTACACATGACCTCTCGAATTGATCCYATGCCTTAGAATGTAACAAGACTAGTTGATGTAGGAAAGAGTCTTTGTGATTATKAAGAGTGCACTCTAACCTTTGTTGGAGGTTCTTTAATCGAAATGGAGAAAAAATTAGACTGATAGCAATATGGTAAGGCAAAAGGTTTGGTGTAGTACTCCATAGGATACAAAAATCCCTCTTTTTCGTTGATTTCTTGTGTATGCACTTGCGCCCAAGAGAGATGTGCACTTCAACAGTACAAGTTTTGCTGAAATTATGAGATGACAAGTGACTGAGTGAGATCCACAATGGGGATATCCTCCTATTTATAAAATACTTGACAAAACAATAGGAGTGTCTATTGGAAAAATAGGGCCGACCTCTTTAACTGGATAATATAATTAATCTTTGCACAATATTAATTATTTTTCACATGGTGGGGATGAATTGTACCCTTCACAATTAGGGTTACAACCAATGTTACTCTTAGACAATATAGCAAGGGATCCACACATCCTCTAGTTCTCAACCACTAGGGACACATCCACCTGTGCTCACCCACAGGGACGCCTCACTCAACAAATTAACTCAACTAAGTCCACGGGAGTACCATTTGGAGAACCATCTCAAGCCGACTCAACTAAGTCCATAGGAGTACAAGGCATGAAACCATCTCAAGCTGACTCAACTCAGTCCAGAGGAGTACAAGACAGGAGACCACACGTCATCACAAATCAGTCCAGAGTCTGGCGTACACCCATCACATGCGCACACCCAACACATGGGCTCTCTCACATAGATCATCTCAACTCAGTCTAGAGGAGAACGACCAGGAGAATGTCACATGTTGTTTCAATCATCAACACATAGGATGCAAAAGAACAATTCAAGTCTTGAAAGTTTAATTACATGTTCTATTTGAAAGTTGAATTATGTTTCTTGATTTCCTATTTACTATTGTAATGAAATGTAATTTAAGTGTTTTTTCCTTATTTGTTGTAGATGTTTGGTAGAGAAATTATGATGCAAAAGAACCACTTTTATGGAAATCTTCCACAAATCATACAAGTTATTATTACCCTCTTATAGTGAAGGAGGTTTCAATTTACATTGGTTTATGTCCAGTACAATCTTCCATTGTGGGTGTGGCAGCTTGAGAAAATTCCTTATGTGGATGTTATTTCCTTGGAAAATATTAACACAATGTCTCAATGGAAGATGGAGTATGTTAGCATTCTGTAATCTGCCCAAGGCTGTGGAGGCAGTCACAGAGGCAACATCAAAACCACTTCGAGTCTTGGATCTAGCCCTCCAAGACTCAGAGAGGGATCTCTCTGTCTGATATAACTTTGTTGGAAATAAGATATTAGGCTAGTTACGTAGAACATTGGTTTGTTTATGGATTTTGAATTGGTTTGGTTGGGACATAAAAGGATCATTGGGAAAATGGAGTCAAAGGTGAAAGACGATTGAAAAAATAAATAACAGAGACTTATGTAACCAGGAAAGATAGTCAGATCAGTGGATTCTTATAATTTGTAATATGGAGAGAGGAAAATATTAGGGGTCATTTCAAATACAGACCAGAGCTTATCCGAATTCTGCATTCAATCTTCAGAAGAAAACATAAAAATTGTCTTTAAGACAAATCAGGGTGTCCTCGACAAATCCTGAGCATACTCTTCTTATAAACAATCACAACAGAAAACCAATATGATAAACCAGGGAACAACAATTTACATCCGAAACACTTCACCACAGAAAATGACACAAGAATCTGGAAATAAAGTCTTTGTATTCACTCATAACAGTCAATTAAAGCCTGTGAGCACTTTTACATTTTTTGATCATCCCAAGTCCAACTCCAACTTTCTTCAAAGTCATAGGCTTTATGGCATTTACATAACAGTTCAAGATCTTATGAAAATGGATCTGAAATACTCAAAATAGAATAAAATCAAAACTAGTATAATATGCAAAATCTAGTCCTGATTTAAGGGTGAAAGTCTTGTCAACTAAATATTCCACAATATCGATAGCTTCAACCATATCTGATATCTTCAATAATTTTCAAAGTGATGACAAAGCACTTTGAAATCCTTCTTTGACAAATAAGCAATCTTTATGAATAATTTTGAAAGCCATTTAACCTTTTTTCCATAGAATCTGACCAAAATTCCCTCTCAAAATTTGAAATGAATTAAAACACAGAGGCAATGAATCACAATGGATATGCTCATTACCTATTTCAGGCTTCATGATTTCATCTGAGGTTTGAATTTCAAAAAGGCTCAAAGGCTGCACCTCTGGATCAACTTTTGTATCTCCCATGTTTTCCTCAACCGATACATTAGAACATTCCTCATTCTTTCTATTCACGACCTATTTGTAATGTTCCCTTAGAAGTGAGGCAAAACACAAGGGAAAACATTCTGCATTTCTTGGGAAATTTTCTGCATCATCTTCCATGCAATCTTGTTGGGTATGAAGAATCTGATTGCCATCTGTGCACTGTGATAACTGGGCTTCTTCTTCCCATGAAGATAGTACTGGCTTCTTTGACCAATCATCTTCGATCTCAACCATATAGTCACCATTCTGAAGATCATATATGAGCATGTTATCTATGTAGGGGAGGTCATCAAACATGCACATCATCTCCAGAGATTTTTCCACCACCACCTGATTTTTAACTTCCTCTTTGACTGTATTGTGAATTGAGTACATGAATAAATCCTTCGGTGGTTTAGGACACTAAGGATGGGATGGAGGAATGATCCACATTGACCATGTCAAGGATCAAAATTACCTAGGGTTTTTGTGTATGTTCCATGAAATCAAGGTCTGTGATTACATTCAACTAAGTTTGTTCCATGAAACTTGATGAGGAGCATAAGGAGAAAGAAGATGAATATTCAAGGGCAAACTTAGAAGCAGAAGAGGATGAAATGAAAAGTAACAAGCAGAGAAATATCAAAGGAAAAGAGAAGAAGTAGAAAATGTACTTGAGTTAGTAGAGAGCTAGAGAAAAATAGAAGGAAGTTGGAAGAAGAATAAAAAAAGTAAACAATAAGAGAATGAACAAAAACTACTTCTTTTGGATTGAAATCCGACAGAGGTACGTCAGTTGGTCGAAGACATTTTGTCGATTCTTTGAAGAAACGTGGTTACCAATTTCTTCCATGTATATTGGTCAGATAATTCGACGAACATATTTCCATCGGATATCCAACACCCTGTTGTCGGTCTACCGATATCCCTAAGAACCAAAACCTTGTTGAAATCAACCATTATTTCCAACACACATGCATTAGAAGTCCAACGTAACTACATGTCGAATATCTAATAGAGAAACAAGATATTCGACGTGTGTTTGTCAGACTCTACAGTGGATATCCAACAAACTTGTATGTTGAATATCTGAAGAAAGATAATTGGATATTAAGTTCTAATCTTGAAATTTCAACAATGGATTTGGATATTAACTTTGAGGAGCCAAGGTAGTTCTAAAAAATGTTGATTTAAACCATCTATCAAAAGGTTTTTGGGTAGTTACCCTATTCTAGGAAGGATAACTAACATCTAGCTAATTTTCCCCTTTATCTCCTTAAATGATTTTCTTTTCAATCATGTAGAGAAAAGGAGTAATTCATTCATCAAATTTAGGAAACAATTCTATAAGAGACATAGTGCTTCAACTATCCCAAATTTTTTTGGCATTATCCCTAGAGATGTGCACTACTATAATTCTAGGAGAGTTACATATGAAAATATTTAACCTTCTTTTGAAACGTGTGCATACAAAGAGAATTTTCCTCCAAATCATCATGTCAACTCATCAACATGTAGAAGAGAAGGTTTCAACAACATTTTTGTGGAACTTGACAACAAATTCCCCATGTCCATCAATTGAGCTTGTAAACAAAACATATCAAAATGTTGATGAGAAACTCATATCATGTTATAAGATGACAAAGTTGATTGTAACTCTCCTAACTATAAAAAATATTCATCCATATCAACGATTGGCACCAATAGGTAACCTCGAACATCATTTCTAATTATTGTTCCAACACACAAATTCATGCATTCTACCCTCTTATCTAGCAAAATAATTCATTTAGACATGAAATTCGCAGCATAAATGTGTAACATCCTAAGGTTCATATGATGCATGAATTTAATTAAAAAGGCATAAGGCGAAAGGTGAAAGGCTCAAATTTAGGAATTAAAAGAGGAAAAATTGATGAGAAAAATAGGGAAATTACCAGGCTCATCACCCATCACTTTTTTTAAGGGAATAGGTTGGCTTGGTATTATTTCATATAAAATCAACTTAAGGACACAAAATACCAAATTAATTCCACTAATTTACAAGTCATATCTTAAACCTTAGGACTATATCAAGTCATACCTAACCTTAAAATTTAGAAATAATAGGATATAAAATTAAAGAACCTTTATCTTTATCAAGTTGGTGCTAAATCTTGTGTTAGGGGAAGAATTTGAAGAAAAGTTATAATATCTATGTCATGCAAAGGCCTATTCAATTTTTCAACCATATAGAAAGCAAGTAAAAATTGATGAATAATAGGACATAAAATTATAGAGCCTTTATATTTATTAAGTCCATGCCTAGAACTTGTGCCTAGGAAATAATTTGAAGAGTGCAAACTTGGGTGTATAAATATTTCGCTATTAGACCAATATTACTTAGTGCTAATCCAACCTTTAATGAAATAAATTTGTGGATACATGATCTTCTCACAACCATTCATTAATTATATTTATTTTGAAAACCTAATACATAAGTAGGCTTCCACTTGGACACAGGAGTTGAATGTTTGACTTGAAGGAGTTTAGATATTGACAAGTCCATGAAACACATGTTTGTCTCTCTTGCCTTCTTTCCCGTGCCCATTTCAAATTTCTTTGATTCAGGAGGCATCCAGAGTTTTGGGACCTTCGTATCTTAGTATCGGAGCCATTCCAACCCCCGAAACATCATCAACGATTGTCACCTCACCACTGCGTTGCAAGGAAGAAGTGACCTCAGCCACTGCGGCGCAAGGAGAAAGTGAATTCGGCCACTGCGGTGTGAGGAGACATAGACCTCGAGCCACTACATGCATAAGGAGATAGAGACCTCGACCTCGAGCCAACATTCACAAGCAACAAAGAATGGTGAGTAATTTCCTTCCAAGAGTTTCGATTTGGAAAATGAATGAATACATTTGGACTCCTTATTGCATTCGGGAAACCCCAAGTTTTTTTCCCACCACACCTGTGTCGTTGGCTCTTTGGTTTTCTTTGTTGGGTGCCCCTCTTGTGAACTTGAGTTTTTCCTCTGCGCACTCTAACCTGTTTTCGTTATGATTTCTCTTGTGGGCACCCCTCTTGCTAACTCCCCTGGTGTTGCCTTTTGCGAAACCCCAAGTTTTTTCCCACATGAGTTGTGTCCCCAACTCTTCGGTTTTGTTTTTTTGGATTTGGAATTTCATGCGAGGGGTGATGTGAGTGATAAAATGGAGTTGCCTACCGGGTCCACTCGAATATTAGATTAGGGCCATTTGCAGGGTTGGTCGGTTTTCGTCTTGTTATCACACGTTGCTCGGTAGCACATGAGAAGTAAGCGGTAGTGAAGCTCATCTTGGGAGGCACTTTGAAAGAGAACTCTTCTCCACTCATCTTGGAGTTTGGGTGATCGTTGTGGCTTCCTTGCAGGGCCCTTTCATTTGGAAAATTCTTGGTAACATGCGAGTTGCGTTGTTGGCTCTTTTAGGAGAATATAATAGGAAGATATAATATAACAAGAAGATATAATATAATAGGAAGTTATAATATATTTGACCTTTTAGGGTTTCCAAAGTGAGAGGAAAAAAATTAAACATAACATTTCTAAGGTTCCCGAGTTAGGAGAAAGAACTCAAGTAAACAAGATCCACCACCAAGTGCAGTTGAAAAACCAAAACTACCATGAATTGTGAGATCCTAGAGCTTGTAACAACCTTAAAAATCCAAATTAGACCCTTTATGACTCCATTAATTCCCTTATGATTGTATTAATACCCTATGACTACATTAATCCCCTTATGACTACATTAATCCCCTTATATCTTCCTCTTTATAATCATAATAAAGAAAACATAACATTTAAATGACAATAAAATCAAATAATGTCATGCTCATATTATTTCAAACCTAGACATAAGATTTCCCACATATTTCTTCCAAATAAATCAAACATATACCATCATCATGGTATCACCTCTATGTCATGAGCAAGATACAAACATAAAATAAGCATGAGAATATAAGTAGAACATCTCGCATATCAATAAAAATGTAGGCTCATCCATATTACTCAAACTGCAAGTCTACATTCCCATTATACAAAAAAATGTACTTCACCAGATAAAAAAATAAAGAACCATTAGTCTTCCCATCATTAAGTGTAAATGCAAACTAAAATATGCATAGGACGAAGGAGAAGCATGTCCTAATTTGAAAGAGGAGGATTGAGCTATCCTTGGCATAGGCCTAAGGTGAGTAGACACCTCTGGGTGGGGATCGTCAAATTATATATTGCTCCTCATCTTCCCCTCAAAAAGAGGAATAACAAACCCAACTAAAACACATAAACACAACCATCTCAAAATAGTGATGCAATGAGTGAACCCAAGCACAAACAATATTCACAAAAACTGGTCGAGTTAAGGGTTTGACACTAATAATTCCCATTTGAAAATAAAGTTTAGGCCTACATAAATGACATCAAAATAAAGTGAGCATCAATATAGATAGGAATCGACAAGTATAAATAAGAATAAATATGGCTTCATAGGTTAGATCACATGCACAAACTACCCAAAATATTGTTTTCCAAGTAGTAAGAGATAGGGCCAATGCCAAATAGATAGTGTCTAAAAATAAATATAAAAATGAACATAACACATGGCCAAGAGGTCATGAGAATGATATCCCAACCATATCCATAATAGTAGCAAGTATTTGAGGTAGGGTAATTAACACATGTAGGTAGAACCAAACATTTACAAGAGATGAGCATTCAATAGGTAGAATGAAACTTTAAACCAAGCCATAGTTAAGCAACCCATGGGCCAATTCGTAAACTTCAAGTAATTCCTAGACGAAACCATAGTAAGCTAGGACCTGAGCTAGGTGTAAACATAAGTAATGGACAAGATGGGGCTTTAGAATTGCCCATATAAGGAGCTCAAAATCACAACAAAGATGTGTCCAGAATAAGGAAGAGGAAAACCTAGAAAAGGGTCGAGGATAGTTTTAAATGATTTCACAACAAGAAACACAGAGTATGTAAGAGATACACAATCCTAATTTTACCACAGTAGTAACCCAAGCCAAAGCACAAGCAACCAATAATTCTCCAATTCAAATGCAATATCGATATGGGTTCCTACCTTAAACACATATACGGACAAGATATAGACCAAATGTGCCTCAAACTCCTGACTCCAACAACCCATAGAATCCAAAAAAGCTCAGTGAGGAGTAAAAAGACCATACTCCCGACTCCCGACAGTGAGGTGAAGCCTCCTGAAAGTGAGGTTCAACATGATCCTAATTGGGTCAGTGCAGCCCCATGATGTTGTTGCACATGAGAGCCACAATGGTAATATGGTTGTATATTAATCATATATAACTTAATAATTTTGTATTTATGAATTTTGTGATTCTATTTTTTGTTTTTACTAATTCAATTATGATTGTCTACTTATAAATTTTGTGGTTTTAGTGGTAGAGTTGCACGACATACATCAAGATCCTCTAACAGAAGAGGAGCAGAGGGTAGGTAAATTATTACATTCCAATCGTATTTTTTCTTATTAATGAACTAAATCAATCGTATTCAATAACTTGCCCTATAAATTTAATATTTTTTTGTCGCAGTAGGCGATGACCTGCATTTGATGCCTCAACGCCGTGAGTACGTGAAAAGGAATGCAATGCATGCGAGAATGCAAGGACAATCAACAATAAAAGAGCACGCAGTAAAAGAAGATGACCCAGATATCGATGAAATACTTAGGAAATTAGCAACAAGTCGTGCAAAGAAAAAAAAATACCTAGTATTGATGTATGATATTATAATACCGATCATTTATAATAATAAAAAAATCACATATGCCTGTCAATATTAAGGTCTTGCATACCTTTTTTTTTTCTTTTCCTTTCAATGAGTTCTTGATAAATTTGCTTTTCCATGACATTTTTTGAATATTTTTAATGCATACTATCTAGTAGATAGTGTTATTTTTCTTTGCCTTTGACCATTTGACCCTTGGATTAGACTAGAAGGTATAAATCCCACATCAAAGTGTGGAAACCCCCTTTGTACGAGGATGACACCCCCACATTATGATTCGACCTTTTGACAGAGAGATGACCCTTTATGTTGTTATCTTGTGATTGGTTAAACCCCTTTTGTTGACTTTATATTTTGGTCACCCTTATTGTGGCTAGGTTCCACCTCTTATGTGTTGGTCACAACCTATCCTTGGCGCTGCTAACCTATATCTGCCCCTCGGCAGCCTTGTCGTGGCTGCCTTGACCCTGTCGCAACCTATCCTTGGCGTTGTCATCCTGTAGCTACCCCTCGACAACCTTGCCGTGGCTGCCTTGACCCTGCCGCTGCCTATTCTTGGCACTGTCAGCCTGCAGTTTCCCCTCAGTAGCCTTGTCATGGCTTCCTTGACCCTATCGAAGCCTATCCTTAGCATTTTCAGCCTGTAGCTTCTCCTCGATAGCCTTGACCCTGTTGCAGCCTATCCTTGGCATTGTCAGCCTATAGCTGCCCCTCGACATCCTTGTTGTGGCTGCCTTGACCCTACCGCAGCCTATCCTTGGCACTGTTAGCTTGTAGTTTCCCCTCAGCAGCCTTGTCGTGGCTTCCTTGACCCTGTCGCAGCCTATCCTTGGTGCTGTCAGCCTGTAGTTTCCCCTCGGTAGCCTTGACCCTACCACAGCCTATCCTTGGCACTGTCAGCCTACAACTTCCCCTTGACAGCCTTGATGTGGCTGCCTTGACCCTACCGCAACCTAACCTTGGCGCTGTCAGCCTGTAGTTGCCCCTCGAAAGCCTTTTTGTGGCTGCCTTGACCCTGTCGCAACCTATCCTTAGAGCTGTTAGCCTGTAGCTGCCCCTCGACAGCCTTGACCCTGTCGTAGCATATCCTTGGCATTGTCAGACTATAGCTGCCCCTCGGTAGCCTTGTTGTGGCTGCCTTGACACTGTCGTAGCCTAACCTCTGCATTGTCAACTTGCCTCTGCCTCTTGTGACCTCTGTTGTACCTCTGTGTTGTGTGGCGTGCCTCAAGGAAGGTTGTCGTGACCCTCCATAGTTTGCCTAATGTGTTAAGAGAAACGTGACCCAAAGTGGATGGTTACAAGGAAACGTTGGTCTCTGAGGGTTCTTTGATTGATTGAGGTCATCTTGTTTTTGGGGTCTGCTGTGATTTTTTTTCCTGCTGGTCATCTCTCTCTCACTTGGTAAGGTTTGCCCTCAGGTAAGTGCTTGACACTTATCCCTTTACTGAGTACATATATGGGGGTTTCCACACTTAGGTAAGTTTCTAACCCTATCTCTTTTACTACTGTTACTTATTATGTTCGTTCAGTTTCATATTGAATATCATTGAATTATTTTACAACAGTACCTATCTTCATAGTATGTTCAGATTATGAATTGATATTCAATTACTATCAATGGTTATCTTCTTCATGTGATCTGAATTTTCTTGTTATATTTCTATTATCTGCTTTTTACCCTTATGTTTAGATCCGATCTGTAGTAAGCATATTGTGAGAAAAAATATTAAATTTCTGTCTACTTCAATTTTTACCCTAAATATATCAGTTAGATTGGGTATTGGGGAATTGAGAGTG
>ML781341.1:851574-867353 GCA_009831015.1 Picea engelmannii | reverse complement strand
TTTTTAATGTTTCATTCTTATATTCATTGTACAATGGGTACCTAACATGGACTTTGTTGTCGAGACCCATTCATCATGTACACCCTAGTAGTGTTCAGGGGGGGTGTTGGAGATATTACACACTCACCTATAATTATTTTATAAGTTTTACAGTCCAATGTTGAGAATGATTCCTTAGATGAGAATATTCTCTCTAGAGAATATTTCCCTACAAAATAGGATGTTCCTCTTTAGTTCAAGTCGGTTACACTCAGTTAGATTAGTGGAAGTCACTCATGCATGGAAACTTCAATTTTATCACCAGGAGTTGCATGTGTCTCTCTCAGTTCCACACATGTGTCTGAGTCAACTGATTATTGCATGGATCAATTAACTAGGACTAGGTGGCAGTTCACTCTAGTGTCTGTCAGTGAGTGTCTAGATATCTCTAGAACACTACTATGGCACATTAGTTACTCATGTAGCCTATATATATATTGTAAATTATTCACTCTTTGAGTGTGGAATATGGTTAATGAGAATTATTCCATTCTTTCTCTCTTTCTTCTTCTTTCTCAATTTCTCTCTGCAAATGTGTGTGGTATTTTCTAGCTAGATCTGTTCTGTGCAGGTTCAACACATTTACAAGGATAAGAATACAAAAACCATGGCACACCAATGTAAGGATACAAACAACCATTTTGAACATTGTAATATTTATGGTTACATTGAAGACACATGTTGGAAGCTACATCCAAAGGTGAATCCAAAGAACCACCAAAAACATGCCAAGAAGAAGAACATGCTAGATATGGATTCGGGAAACCAGGTAGAGGGTAGCTTAGATGCAAATTAATTTTTTTTATGTGCTAGAACATAGAAGGAGGTGAATTATTCTCCATCCCAAGGAATACAAGGAGATGAATAAACTCTTCCATTTTAATATCCAAACCAAAGAGATAAAGGTGTATGCTACATTTGATTTCAATTCATAGGAAAAAATCATAACAAAAGATGGAGGCCATCCTCAAGTGGATTACTCCTACTAATGTCAATTAGGTTAGGATATTTATGGGGGAAACAAAATAATTATGAAATTTTATAACATCCTTTTTATCTATGGTTGTAGAAATCCATGCCATAATAGCTAGCGACAAGCATTTCCAATGGAAAAATAATCAATATAAAGATTTTGAACAGATACAATGAAAAATTAGTTAAGCACTAGCTTTTGCATTTCCAATTTGTAGAAGCCTTTCAAAGTGGGCATGGATTCAAGTGGATATGCTACGAGAGTAGTTTTAATGAAAGTAGGTAAGCCAATATGTTATTATTCTAAAATGTTCCATGGCAGAGTTCTGAACTACCCTACATATGACAATGAACTCTATAATCCAATTCAAGTTGTTATGAAGTGGAAGCACTATTTGATGGGTAAGGAAACTATCATCCAAAATGATCACCAACCACTGCAATGTTTGTAGGAGTATATTAAGCTTTAACAAACCATACACTGCAAGTGGATGGGGTTTTTACAAAAAAATCATGTAATCATCAAGTATAACAAGGGAATAACTAATAAGGTGGTATACATGCTTTGAACACCACCCACATCCAAGATCACGAATTTGGGAACTCTTATGCACACAGATCCTTTCACCCATGATGCATACAAAGAGGTATGTATAGGAAATGTGGACTTTAAAGAGGTGTTTCAACAAATACAAGGCCAATTTCATGTAAAAGAAGGTGATGGTAACAATCACTATCATCTCTAGGATGGGTTTCTCTACAATTTACATAATCTCTGTGTTCCTAAAGGTGAAATGTTGCATATTATCAAAGAGGATTATACCTCCAAAGTTGTAGGGAAATCTGGTGTTATGAAGACAATTTTCAACTCACAGAGGTATGCATATTATGCTATAATTAAAGAACATATAACTTTGTTTATTAGAGGATTCGTACTTTGTTGTACTATAAGAAATATTAGTGATACAAAGAAATGTCTGTACCATCCCTTACATGTACCTACTATATAATAGGATAGCATATCCATGTATTTCATGGGTGGTTTTCCAAGAATAAGGATGGGACATGACTATCTATTTGTGGTAGTTGATAGGTTTAGCAAGATGTGCATTGTTTGCATTCTAAAAAGACCATCACAGGATGAGATGCAACAAACATGTGCTTTGAAAAGGTCTAGGTGCACTTTGGAATACCAAGGAGAATAATCTCAAATAGAGATATTTCATTTCTCATTTCCTTTTTTACCACACTTTGGGAGAATATGGACACCAAGTTGAAGAGACTTACAACATTCCATCCACATGTGGATGGGTAGACCAAAGTGGTTAACATGACATTGGTTCAAATTTTGAGGGGTTATAATTAGAAGCATCCAAGGTATTGGGATGAAAATTTGATTTGTATTCAACACTCTTATAATATAGAAATACACACTTCTAATAGTAAGTCCCCTTTTGAAACTTTCTTTGGGTATTCTCCACCTTCTCCCATAGATGTTGTATATGGAAAAAATAGTGGAGTGAGGGAATATACCACAGGAGAAGTGTTGAAGGATAAAAAATTCATTTATAAGATTCAACAGATCCATTTGCAAGTATAAGAGATATTGAATAAGTCATAAGAAATTACAAGGCTTGATCAACAAAAAATTAAGAAAAAATTCAAGGTGGGAGACACAGTTTGGTTTCATCTGAACAAATAAAGGATAAAGTTTCCTAATAAGAAGTTCAAGGCTCTAAATTGTTGAATTTTTACTTATACAACTAGTAGTTACGATTCTTATTTATTATTACAATCATTTAGCACATTAGTTGTATAAATAAGATCATTGAAAGAGAGTTAATCACAGAAACAATAGAGACACATAGATTGTCCTGGGAAACACTCATGGGGAAGAAAACCCTGGAAAAATTCCTCAATATTTATAGACCTAATACTGAACAAAAGATCCTCTTCTACTCCTTCTAGGAAGAGTAGTGCAACACTTAAGCAAGAAATACCAAGAGATAGACCATAAACCCTCCTTGGAATCACCCCTAGTTACACCAACTTCTCCTCCAAGACTTGTGCACTGTAGAGCTAGGTGTGTATTGAGTGTCCAAATGAGGCATTGACCTCTCTTATAAATAATGGTCTGACCAACCTATAATTAGGTCTGGGTCAACCAATCACTTTACCCTCTTAATTTACAATTAACTCTCAAGGCATAATAGGGCCTAATTAAATATAATATAATATTATTCAACTCTCTCCCAGGTAGAATATTCTTCGAAGTTACAATATTTCAACACTCACCCTTAACAAGAAGGTTATTCTACTAATAACATTAATAAAAACTAGCTGGACTCAATACATCATCAAGAGAAGGGGACATCATCATCAATATCAAGAACACTATCGGTTATATCTATAGGTCATCAGAAGTTTTTCTCATCATCAACATCAGTAGAAATTGAACATCATCATCATCTACAATGCATAGTTGGAGTAACATCATCATCATCAACAACATGAATCTATAACATCAACATCAACGACACTAAGATGGAATAACATCATCATCATCAATAGGATGAAGCAGGAACATCAACATCATCAACAACATGAAGTTGGAACATCAACATCAACAACAATATAAGTGGAACATCAACATCTATCTGTGGCAACAGAATGAGGCAGGTGCATCAACAACCACATCTGTGGTACTCTGAAAGACCGTCCTTACCGGACCTTCAGGATCTGCCCAAGAATCATAATATTCCCTAGGATATAAAATCCTAACAAGCTACCACATGGTACTCTGACATAATGTACTTACTGAAACTTCAGGATATGCCCAGGAATCATAAGATTCCCTAGGATATAGAATCCTTAATGAGCTACCACTACCGACCACATCTGGAATATACATGCACATGTACTCTGACCAGACCATCCTTACCAGACCTTTGGTATCTTCCTAGGGATGATTAGTCCCCAAGGATATAAAATCCTAACTGAGCTACCTGTTGTTGGTCAGGATACCATAATATCATCAACATCACTCCCCCTTTTAAGGGAGGTCCTTTCAGACTACACTAAGATTGTTTCAAAAGTACTCAAACTTCATAGGAGAAAGAGGCTTAGTCAACACATCTGAAACTTGATCATTTGTGCCAACATATTGGAGCTTTACAACTCCCTTCTGCACCATGTCACGGATGTAGTGATACTGTATCTCTATGTGCTTCGTCTTATCATGGAACAATGGGTTCTCTGTCATCTTTATGCAACTCTGGTTATCACATAGAATCATGGTAGCTTCCATCTCTAGATTGAATAAACATGTCAAGAGTTTTCAAATCCATATGGATTCACAAATGGTGGAACATGCTGCAATGTAATCCGCTTCTATCGTGCTGAGAGAAATACTTGATTTCTTCCTTCTTTTCCACAAAGACATGGTTGAATCCAAACTAAAAAAACATCTCGAAGTGTTTTTTCTGTCTGAAGCACTTCCAGTCCAATCTGAATCAATATATCCATACAATCTGAAGTTGGAATCTCCAGTATAACAGAGACCATAATCCAATGTACCCTTAAGGTATCTCATCACATGCTTTGCAACTACAAGGTGAACACGTATGTGCTCCACCAGATACCAAATCAAGGTGTTCACAACAAAGCATATATATATATCCGGGTATTCTTCAAATACATCAACAAACCAATAGTCTGTCTTTATAGAGTAACATCAACTAACTCTGACAAAGTTTCAACCAGGAGCTTCAAATTCATCTCCATGGGTGTGGCCATGGATTTACATTCCAACATGTCAAACTTCTTTAGTATTTCAACTACATACTTCCCTTGGTTAAGGAATATATGCTCTAGGCTCTGCCATACTTCAGGACCTAAGAAATAATGCATCAGGCCTAGGTCCTTCATTTCAAATTCAACGAAAAGATTCTTCTTACAATATGTGATGAGATTTTATTCATTTGTCAAGAATAAGTCATCCACATATAGCAACAATACAGATGGCTCATCATTCATAACTGTGAACTCATCATTCATAACCTTGAAGTAAATATTATAATCAACTTTACTCTTGTTAAATCCCAAGATCGTTAGGAAACTGTCAATTCTTCCTTACCAAGATCTCAGAGCTTGCTTCAACTTGCATACATGAGTCTTCATGTCCTGTACTTCGAAACCAATTTTTCACATCACATTGTACCAACTTGGTACACTTTCTCAACTGCAAATCAATCTGCATGATCATGTGTTGGTTCTATGTGTTTTTTGTAAAGCACTATATGTCTCACTTCTTCAGAGTATGTCCCCTACTTTTTTTGCAACTGTTCCTTCTAGAACCAGGACTCTGCACCTGCATTTTCTATTTCTGAAGTTGAGAATAACTACTTTATTCTCACCGTAGCTACTGAACTCTGAGAGTATATTCTCTATTCTATCTTGAAAACAACTTCATCTGAAACTGAGAGTGGCTCAATAACTGACACCAAGGGTAGCTTATCCTTTTTCTATGGAGGTAACTCAATCTCAAATACATGGATTTTCATACCTTCTCCCTCTGAATCTCATATTGTGTCAGATTATTTTAATGAATCATGCTTTTTATATATATACTTCTTCTGATTCTTGGAGCACATGTCTCGTCATATTATTCTCCCTCTTGCTAGGAGAATCCTCTGGACACAAATCATGCTTTGTTCATCTCTATGAATGGTCTTGGGGAGATTTCTCCTCCTTAATGGATTGCAAGGGATGAATCCCTCTGAACTCTAGCTCTGTCTGAGCTGGTACTTGGTGGGGCCTCCTGCCTCACCACTGGTGGAGCCATCTTCTCCTCATGATATGTCTCGTCAATGCTATATGTATTTTCATCCTACAAAGTGTCACAAGACCATACTGGTCTCTTCATGGTTACTACAATGATTATGGGTAGGCCCTTATGGCTCTACTAACTCTTCTTGATGATATGAAGAGTGATCAAATACACTAGAGGGATTTGTTCTGTCATCTTTGGAGCCTTCTACTCCTCATGATATGTCTCCATGTCTCATCTAATATGTTTCCTCCTACAACCATCACCATATATACCTCGGGGTTATCACCTATGACCTTCCCGGAACAAGAACAACAAGGGAGAAACAACTGACAAGAATAATACTCTTTATAATAATAATAATAAAATAGTGAGAATGATCATCACAGTAGCTCCATCAGATATATCATTTGTGACCTGCCTATAACAAGGGTAAAAAGTAAGAAATACAATAATAAGGAATGAGAGAAACACTCTTCTAGTGTTGTGATCAATCATTCCTCCATGGTAACCTGGAACCAAAACAAGAAGTTTCTCCTAGAGGAGATGTTAGTTATATCTAGTAGATGATTACAATAAGAATTTATCTAAATAGTTCTCACATGTTACCAAGTATTCAATAATACAACTTTTCAAAGATTGCTATCACAACTATAGTGTTTAATAGTTATCAAACTTGATATGTGTAAATTTGAATATTATCAATTTAATCAATCAAACCTAGAACATGGAGTCTTGTCCTCAAGAATGAGTGTATTTATTTTCTTCCGAGTCTCCTTCACTCAAGATGATAAGTAATTTCTTCAACATGTCCTCTGTACTAAGACAATATGCTATCTTGACAGAAATATGAGTTAGGGAATAAACTCTATAATCTCAACTTTAATCAATCTAATACTTTGACTTTAATTTTTACCAATGGTTAGTATGATAAATTCAATAGATCAAAATGCAACTTGGATATTCATAAGATTACAATAATTCCATAACAAGTAGAGGCATATCAAATTAATCAAACCTGGGGTGCATAGTTCCTCTGAATGTGTTGGATCTAACATCCCTCTGGATCTGCGATTGTTGTTTAGACAAAAGATCATTTCTCCTGCAAATACCATTTAAAATAATGATACAGTTTAAACATATGTAAGTAAATACCTATGAAAACATTGAAAGGTAGTGGCACCATTCGGAAGAAGTGGCAATAAATAAATAACCTTTAAAAATTCAAAGGTGCTTCAACTTGTAACTTAAAGTTAGTTGGAGGTTTTCTAGGGTAAGGCACACTAGGACAATAAAAATCAGTCCCAACACTTCAAAAAAACTTTCACTACAACTGGTATTGCAACTTGTGTTGGCACTGTAACTGGTGATGCAACTGACATGAAGGAACTACTACAAAGGAACTGTCACTGTAACTTCAACTGATACTGCAACCGATGCTACAACTGCAACTTCAACTGCAACTTTAGGGTTTTATGAGGAAACCCTATTTTTTCAAACTTCATATTTTAGAATTCTGATCTAAGGACTAGATGCACCCTCCTAGGGCATGCTCCTAGATGTGGTTACTTCCCCCAAAATCCTCCTTAAGCAGGGAAAACATCACACTTAGGGTTTATGCAGAAACACTAATTCTACAACAACTGCAATATTGAAAAATGGATTTTGGAGAGGGTGCACTGAGGCTAGTCACTTCTTATAAACTGTGAGTTGGTCTCTTTCAAGATTGCTCTAATTCCTTGTTGAATTTTTACTTATACAACTAGAAATTACGACTCTTCTTTATTATTACAATCATTTAGCACATTAGTTGTATAAATAAGATCACTAAAAGAGAGCCAATCACAAAAACAATAGAGACACATAGATTATCTTAGGAAATCCTCATGGGGAAGAAAACTCGACAAAAATTCCTCAATATAGATAGAGAAAATACCAAACAAAATATCCTCCTCTACTCCTTCACAAGGATGAGTATCACACCACTTAACCAAGAAATACCAAGAGATAGACTAGAAGCCCTCCTTGACGTCACCCCCTGTTGCAATAGCTTCTCATCGAGGACTTGCACACTGCAGAGCTAGGTGTGTATTGATTTTCCACATGAAGCATAGGCCTCTCTTATAAATAGTGGTCTGGCCATCCTATAATTAGGTCTGGGCTGACATGTTACTTTACCCTCTTAATTTACAATTAACTGTCAAGGCACAATAGGGCCGACTTTTACCAAGGCACAATAGGGCCTAATTAAATATAATATAATATTATTCAACTCTCTCTTAGGTAAAATATTCTTCACATTTACAATATTTCAACATATAGTATGGTCCTTTTTAAGTGTTGGATATTATAGGTGATAATTCCTATAGACTCTGTCTACCCCCATATATGTGTGTTTACTTAAGAGTGAATGTGAAGATTATCAAAATCTACGAGCCTTCCCTATTATACTAAGAAAATAATGAGTAATCATTATCTATGATCTATATGCATACTAGTGGCCACCCACCTAGTCCACTAATTCAGAATGGTTCCACATCTTGGCAGTTTTTATGTTTTTTTGGGTCCCAAACGTCTGGGGTAATTTTGAGCCCCTAAACGACGTTTTTTTGGTGCAGAAGCACCTAGAGTGTAATCAAAGAAAAATTCTAGGATGAACTAAATGTGTACTTCTTGGATAGACCATTCTGATGGGGTAACAAGCACTCCAAAAAGAGATCGTATGAAAAATTTGTGCCCCTAGGAAGTTGATGTATCAATTAACCACATCGAGGCCCACAAATCTTTTGGTGCTTCATCTTCTGGGTTTAGGATTTTGGATGTTTAGGGTTTTCTCATTGATTCTTTATGTTAAAAGGCCTTTTTGACCTCTTTGTAATTAACTTCTTGCGAAGGAGCATAGCCAACACATCTATCTCTTCAGGGATAAACTACCACCATTCTAGATAGCTTGTGTGATTTTCATTTTATAGTATTTTTTATTCCAAATAGTCATTAATATAATATGAGTTTAACTGCATTACTATGTTTATAGAAATATCTCTATGTGTTTCCTTGTTATATCTCCACCTTCATGTCATTCTCAATATAATCTATATCACTAGTATCAGAGCAATCTACTCTTTGTTGTTTCTCTTTGCATGTCCTTGATGAGGTCAGGATACCAAGAGTTGGGTCTTGAACTGGTTGATATTGGGGAAGAACACTCTCATTTGCCCAAGAATCCTCCCATGGCAGAGGAAAAGAGAGACGACGAAGTAAGATATCCTATCAAACTGTTTCTCATGGAATCCCTCATGTGAAAAAGGAATGAGATGATGGATAATTTCACTCAGATCCTTCGATGATTTCCAACAACGATGGAGGCACCTTACACCAACAGTCACTTCGGAGGTGTGACACCATTTAAGGTACAGATTAAATTTGATATTCCTTTATTTAAAGGAAATATATATGTCAACACTTTGGAAAAACGGTTAAGTCTACTAGAGGGATATTTCTCTGTCCAAAAATTTTCCAACAGTGAAAACATCACCTATACACTCCTTAAATCCCTTCCCCATGTCAGAGATTGGTGGGAGACTTATTGTGAGAAACATGTTGAGGATGAGTTTGTGATTTTTGGGCTAGGACCCACTTGGGAAGATTTTGTCGATACCCTCAAGGAGCAGTACTACCCTATTGGAAACTATGATGACCAATATACAATATGGACAACTCTCCATTAGGAGAGAGACTAGATGATACTAGAGTAAACCAACATCTTCCATACATTGTGCACAAAGTTGGGTATTGAATACTTCGAGTGAAACTTTTTCCTAAAGTACCCCGATGGCCTACATAGGTACATCCAAACAAATATGGATTTCCTGGAAAAATACTCATTGGGAGATGCTTATCGATATGTTTCCAAGATCGATCAAAATTTAACGAAAAATAATAAGTGGGATTTCATTTATACAAACCCATTGTAGAATAAGCACGGTAAAGGTGGATTTAACTCCTAGAGAAAATGATAGAGAAAGGATGGAAATACATAGGAAAACCAATCCAAGCCACAAGCAAAGAAGGGTAATGGGAAGTTGAAGAAGGACACTGGAAAGTGGTGTGAGTTCCACAAAATCCCTTGGCACAAAACTGATAAATTTCTCTCCAAACATTCATTATTGGATGAGATGAAGGCCTCAGAGTCGGATATCGAATCAGACTCTGATTTAAAACTAGATAAAGTAAAATTGATCATTGATATATAACCTAGTGTCACCATCACTACCACAAAGGTATATCCAGAGGAACCATATGATCCTGAAGAAGGGGAGTGCCTCTTCCACTCACAGATGTGGGTGAAGGGGACCCCCTCCATCCCCCTCCATTTCATTTTTGATAGCGGTAGACAGAATAACCTAATCTAAGAAAATATTGTCAAGAGGTTGAATATAAAAATGACATTTTATCCTTAGCCATACAACATCGATTGGATCATCCAAGGATGAGACATTAGTGTAACCTAACAATGTATCCTACACTTCGGAATCAAACCCTTCAAATACGATATATTGTGTGATGTTTCCCCCATTGAAGTTTGGATGTTCTTTTAGGACAACCATATATGTGCAAGCATCGTGTTGTTTATTAATCTAGGCCTTGTAGTGTCATTATTACTTTGGGATGTGAACTCTATAGGGTACTAGAGGCAGTCCCAACTAATGCAGTCTCTTTGATCTCCATGAAGTAGTGCCGAAAGGTCATATCTTGGACTAGTATATTTTTCCTCTTTATGGTCTAGTCGGAAGGTGCACAAAATGTCATTACAACTGCCAAAACCTTTGCATGAGGTCTCTCTACACATCAGTAGTAGGTGGAAAAGATAGTAGAAGAGCCCAAAAATATATTTTCCTTTCCTACTGGGGTACCTTTTCAATATCAGGTAAATAAATCAATTGATTTGACACCTAATGATCCTCCACCTAATGACCCTGTATACATGAATTATATTATGGAGAATGAAGATATAAAATGTCAAATCTAAGAGATACTTATGAAGGGCCACACCAAACCAAGATCCTCACCTTGCAGGAGCGCAATTGTTCTGGTATATAAGAAGGATTAGACATCGTGACTTTGTATTGATTACAGATCCCTGAACAAGATCATGGTCAAGAACCGATACCCAATCCCCCAGATTGATGATATTCTTGATCAACTCAAGGGAACCAAGTTTTTCAGTAAGATTTATTTGAACTTAAGCTACCACCTGGTTTCTATTGAGAAAAATGATGTATGTAAGACAATATTTAAGCCTAAAGAAGGTCTCTTCAAGTGGTTGGTCATGCATTTTGGCTTGACTAGTTCCTCGACCAAATTCATGCAAGTAATGGATGATATATTGTTGCCATTAAAAAAATACTTTATGGTCATATATTTGGATGACATCCTCGTATTTAGCAAAGCTCGAGAGGAACATTTGCAACACATTCAATAGGTCTTGGGAACCCTGCAACAACACAAGTTATATACCATTTTGGAGAAGTGTTCCTTCGACATGCAGAGAATCCAATATTTGGGATACATTATGGATGATCAGGGTGTGAATGTGGATCCAATCAAGATCTAAGTCATCCACGATTGGTTGTCCCTAAGGACACTTACTAAGCTTTGCAGCTTGTTTGGCCTCACCAAGTTCTACCATAGGTTTATGTTGGGGTTCTCTAATATCGCTTAGGCCCTAAGCTAGTTGACCAATGGTGGAGTGAAGGAAATTTTTTTTTGGGCCACGTCACAACAAAAATCATTCGAGGAATTGAAATTACACCTCTTCGCACCACTAGTCCTTATTCTACCATACCTGCAACAACCATTTCAGATTGAGACAAATGATTTAGATTATGATATCGGTGCAGTAATCACTCATCATGGAAATTTGGTGGCCTACTATAGTGAAATACTATATTATGTTGTTTGTAGATACCTACAATAAATAGATGTACTCCATTGTGCAGGAATATCGACAGTGGAAGCATTACATTCTCAGAAAGGAAACGATCATCCACACTGATCATAGGCCTTTTCAATTCGTACAAACATAATGAAAGTTATGGAATGAATTACATTAGAATTAGTTCATGTACATGTAGCAATCCAACTTAAACATCAATTACAAGAAGGGTATCACCAACCATGTTGTAGACTGCCTCAGTCGATGCACGATTGTGGCTCTAACTACAATACTTAACTCCTCCGGGCATGACACCTCTGAGTGGCCACAATTATACAAAAATGAATTTGAATTTGTTTCTACCTATTAGACATTGAGTGTAGGGAAATCATTTCTATACTTTCATATCCATGATGGAATGCTATGCCATATGATCCATCTATGTGTTCCTTTTGAGGAGGTTGGATTCCCTTTAACTCAACAGTAGGAATCACACCTAGAAATGAGGACCAATTAGAATCCTCTCTATTTGGAATAGTGTGATTCTCCAAATTGATGGCCTGACATCCTTTTCAATGAGATTTACTGATTAAAGGTATGTTTCCTAGTGTTCCCTTCAAACTAATTATCTCTTTTTTCTATTTTAATGCAAGAAAGTGAAGCTAATCTAAAGAAACCGATTTGTTTTAAGAAATCTGAGCCCAACTTTGGCCAATGGTATGTAAACAACACCTGATATTGAATTATCCTAGAACTAATACTAACATTCAACAACTATCATGTATTCTTTAAGAAACAAAAATAAATGACATGCATGTAATGATACATAAGAAGAAGATTAGCAAGAAATAATTCTATGCTTCACTTATACATAATAAATTAAGGAACATCAATTTTTCACCAATTTTCTTTCAAATATCTATAAATTACTCAAGATAACTTAAAATAATTATGATCTTACTGAATGCTTGTAGTTGCTAAAGATAAATTAAGAGCAATCCACATATATGGTCACACACAGGTTTTGAAAAAAATGTCTTTGTCTCTCTCTGATCTTCTGAATTAACTGTAGTGAGAAATAACTCTTCACGCAAATTACAAAATTTCTTACAGAAACCGTTGACCTATGTTCTATGGTCAATCTTCCTATTTATCAAAATTAAACTATCTAAAAATAGTCTTACGTCCATTTTAAGTAAAAACACAGATAGTGATGTGGACTAATCCATGTATCTTCTTCCAGTCCTCCTTCAGCCCTCTAGTGACTACTCTAGCGGGTTTTCTTACTTAGACCATTTGAAAAAGATATCTTCACACATGTGCGTATAGGGAAAATGATTTTGATCCATATGCGCACTAAGGACCTCTCTAATCTCCCTTGATCATTTCCTGAACTTGTCCAATTTGGCAATGATGTGTTCTAGAACCATCGATGCTCTACTCAGTCCCTCTGTGAAATTCCTAACATGAACTCTTTCTAAGGTGGTTATGTTGAGAACATTTGAATCATACTTTCGATCCTGATCAATGTGTTGTTTTACTATATCCATGATATTTCAAAATTCCTCTGCTGATCCAAACTTAGGGAATTGGATTTCTCTCATTTTCTCATTTATCTTATTCTATTTACTAAGGCATTCCTCCCACCTTTCCTACATTTTATGTTTTGTTTCAACAACCACCTTGACCCAATATTCCACCGCTTTGTGTATCTTGTCTATACTATCATTAGTGAGCATCCTGATGCCATTCTCTTCTCATCCTTGGCCCTTTTGGATCTCCTCAACATATTAAATTTGGGCTAGGTCCCTATGTTCCCATTCCACCCATCTCAACATATCCTTATGTTCCACAAAACATAACAAATTTTCCTCTTGGTAACTTACAGTCTTGGCCATGAAAATATCCCTGCTTATCTTGTACCTTCAATACTCTTCCAAGAATTCAACCCTTAGAAGTATCATTGCTTGGTTAGCGTCACTATAATACTCAGCTTGATGTCTGAGGTGTTCAAGATCTCTTCTCATGGAATGAACCTCCATTTCATCTTCCTTAGCTCTATCAATGGTGGATTGAGATATGGCCACCCCTTCCCCCAATATCTTGCTTACTTTGTATTTTTTACTGTCTAATAGAGTCTCTTCGATAGTTATGACCATAGTGTTGTCCAGGGTAATATTTCTCTTTCTAGTTGTCCTCTTTACCACTAATTGTCTCTTATGTTTATAGGCTATGGCCTCAATGTCTACTACGTCATCCAATGGATCTGGTATCTATTGATCAACCCAAGCCAACCCAAGCCAACCCAAACCATCACATTTCCTATGCTTCTTGGAGTATGGAAGTGTTCTTGGATAGGTGCCTTGCTCATCTCCTTTTCCTTCAACTTCTCCAAGTTGTTCCCCATGGTATTGATTATTTTCATTGTCCTCTTCCCCATAGATTGTATTTTTTGAACTATGTTCTTCACTTTCATTCCACCTTCATCCTCTTGAGCCTTCTCTTCTTTGGGTGACTCTGACCCCAATTTTGGTTGAGTTGTAACATTTTTCAGTTGTGCTTGCTACCACTAGTAGCTCTTTTGGTTGTGGCTCCTCAGGTAGTGGTCATCATTTCCCATCTATGTTGGAATCATTTAAAATTGGGACATTTGAGGTGTCAAAATAATCATTGTGATCACCATCGATCATTGTCAAATTTACAACTTGGGGTCTAGAAACTCATGTGGCTGGTATCTCTTGCAAACCCTTTGACGATATGATTGGTTCTTGAAACCCTCCTTGTACTTGTTATGTGTTGGTTTTAGGTTTAGTATTGAATCCATATGATGTCATTCCACCTAGATGAATATGTTCATCCTCTCCTCTATTTACTTCTTCTTCAACCTCCCTATGTTGTTCTACCTCCCCAGTTTCCTTGTTTTGTTCATATTTATGAGTTATTTTTTGAGATTTTGCTTGAAGTATTTCTTCTTGAAATCTTCTTGCCTCATCTTCTTCTCTTTCCCTTTTGATATATCCTCATAAATTTTCCTCTCCCATTTGATTAATAAGTTATACCTTCTCATCCATAGACATGGCCCTGAATAGAGTCAAAATAGGTTGATATTTCCTTTGAATCACCTCATCCCGATTTTGATCATTTTCAATGAAAGATTCATCATCGAATTTATCATGATTGCAGTACCTACCAGTTCATTTGGATCATGATTGTGGTACCTACCAGTCAAGAACCTATATTCTAAATGAATTAGGCCTTCTTATTTAGCCTGTGTAGTATCCTTTAGAAATTAGTACCCCAATTGGAAACCATACGGGAGGAAAGCCCTTTTCTTTTCTTTAACTAACAAAACATTGAAACCTTTTAAATGGTTTGATAACATATTTCCCCCAAAAACAATCGTTCTGGAACATAAGCTGGAAGAAGATGTGGAGCTGCAGTGGCTCCAAATATTTTGAGATAAGTACATTTCTCCTCCAAATACCAATTTTTTATTAGAGAAATTATCTTTTTGGCTGGATTTGGAATCCATGGGCACTCTTTCTTAAAGATTATAGAGTATAAACTGTCCAGGAACCCATCACATATCATTGCATAATATTTCTCGTACATGTTTTCCCATAAGACACTAAAATATACATGAATGAGGAGTTCAAAAACATGCCAACTCGGGCCCATCACCGTAAATACATTTCTGGCACATATTACATATAACAAGTGTTGGGTATGTGTTATATTCTTTGCATGTGTGTGTGTGTGGGTGCGTCAGATATGACAACTGCGTCTGACGATCCGTACAAACTAGCGGATTTTGGGCGTTTTTGCTATTTTTAGCGAATTTTGCTATTTTTAGTTGATTTGTAAAATTAATCCTGGATTAAGGGATTAGGGTTTTGGTATCTACGGAATACCTAAAAACATTGTATATATTGTATGGAGAATGGTGAAATTCGATATAATGAAAATAAGAAAGGTTTTCCCGGTTGAGGGTTTCCGGTAAAAATC
>ML781341.1:829066-846888 GCA_009831015.1 Picea engelmannii | reverse complement strand
GGATTAAGGGATTAGGGTTTTGGTATCTACGGAATACCTAAAAACATTGTATATATTGTATGGAGAATGGTGAAATTCGATATAATGAAAATAAGAAAGGTTTTCCCGGTTGAGGGTTTCCGGTAAAAATCTCTGTGTACTCTATGTATGAACCATTGATTAATTTTTGTATTGCTTAAGAATATATATGCATTGCTTTACTTCGCAGGTTTAAAACTTACAACAAGTAGGAAGCCATATAAAAGGAGGGTAATCTCAGGGTAAGTCATTAAGTACATATAAGGTTGTCTCAAGTTTTTGGTACCATACCATCATGTAATCTTGTTTATAAACTTCCTGTCTTCTTTCCACCAGGGATGCCAATAGTTTGTTGGTGTCATGTTTTTCATAGAAGGCCACTATAAAATCAATATTTATCCTAACCTATGGTTGTATGAGATTATAATACTTCTTCACTTATACTGGTAGGAAGACTTCGACACATTTCCCTTTTTCATTTCAAATCAGACATTTAGTAGTGTTTATGTGACTAATTATCCATTATAAGGCCTCTACAAAAGGCAAGACATGAGACCTAGAGGTTACCATGTGTAGTAAGGAACATTTGATGTTTGGAAACACTTGGTCATCCAAGTTTCTAATTTTTGGGCTACTCCGAGGCATGAATTTTGGGAAATATGAGTGATTGATCTTATTGAATAAATCATTCCAGGAGGGAAACAATACCTTGGACGTGGTTCTCGAATTCATGAATTGATATAATACTGGTTTGTTGAAAACCTTCTTCTATGGAAGATGAATTATAGGCTCCACTTTGGGCGTAGGATCCATATCTTCAACAATGGTTTGGATAGATGATTCTTCTACCAGTATATTCTTCCACTTATGCATTTTCAGGGACTATCAAGTGGTAGGTCTGGGTGGCGACAATTTTTATACAAAAAAAAACATTGTTAAGCTTCACAGATTATTTGTAATTGTACAAGAAACACAATGATTATAACATTGAAATGCATACCTGGATGAGAAAAAAGAAATCAACCTCAGCACTTACCGGGTCTAGTCACAAAACTCAAAATTTATTAATAACCCAATTCTATTGTACACAACGATTAGTTTTGAGATGCTCTTTGCTATGCGAATTTTCTCAAACGCTCAATGGAAATAATACATAAGCTAAGGAAACATTCACGCTCATATACTCTTCCTCTTATAAATCAAAATCGATAGTTATAATAATAGGGTACATTGGGATATTTCAAATTTTTCAAGCTTCACTGCACCACCTACATGCCACACTTGTCATTAATAGATTACGTCGAACAACGACCCAGAAAAAAAACCAGTCTTTTAGTTTATTAACACTTTTTAAAATATCATGTCTTGGAATGTTGTGATTTCACATGTTGGGGTTCAGAGGTCCGAATTCATCGGTTGTTTGAGTTTCTTTTTGGTTTTCACTGATATCGATGAAATCCTATGTTGAAAATCCTTTCTTTATGTTGGTGTGTGGTACATTTTTCGAGATGGTGGCATGTCCAACACAAGTGTTTGTACAATGACATGGCACGTGAGTTTTTGTCTATCCTATCAAAAGGGAGTGCTCGGTTTGATGTGTCATGGTTTAATTGGTCACTCTGTGCTAATAAGATCGAGAGTGGCCATCATTTTATAGTGAAAACTAGGTAAGTCGTTGATCTCGCGTTCAAAATTTCAACGAACATGATTGGCCGATGGTACATGATGGATGATTCAAATTAAAACTTCTCCTTCAAATATTTTGGCCATAAATATGACTCTTCATGTATGGAAAAACATATTTTGGGAGAGAAAATGACCAATGCCAATGAAACATCGACCATCAATGGGGAGACTCATCTCATCTTATTTTTAGAAAAGAGAACTTACTTTGTTGATGATCAATAAACTTCATTAGCATTGACATATTTACATCGATGTTTTGTGTCTCTTGTTCCATCACTGAATCCCCCTGACATTCGATGGTCTCAAGAAGGTCATACAAAATGATGTGGTAAATGATGTAACACCGATGGTGTGGCATAGCTGGCATGGAAATACCAGGTTACTTTGGTGGCATGTCAGATGAAATAAAGGATGAGGTGGTAGTATGGAATTCCATGTGGTATATGATATGGCAGGATGGGGTGAAATTCCATTGGATGACATGGACACTCATAAAGCCAAGATCGGGTGGATCTTTGTTTAGGATTCCAATGGCTAGGATTAATCTGATGTTTGCATTGAACGATCACAACTGGTTTTATTAATTCATTCATTGGCATTAATGAGTTCGATGGATTACTCCAAATGTTTTGCAACATGTAGAGACTGGCGTCGACGGTTGATACACGTAGGAAATCGACAAGTTTTCTTGATTGTTTCCAATTTTATGCATGGAGGTGGCCGACGCTTGATGCACTATATATTCTAGCTTTCAACTGGGGGAGTAAACCATAACTATATAGAGTAGGGGGGAGAGTGGGAATCCTTGTCTCAATTTGAAAAATTTTTGTTGGGCGTCCATTAACTAGAGGTGCAATCCACGGTCCTTCAATGCATGATGTTATCTAGTTGATGACTTGACTGTTGAAACAAAATTTTTGCAAGACCATATTTAAGTCATTTTTTTTCCAGAGAGTACAAAGTCCCCTAGAGGATCCTTTGACATCTTCAATGATTAAATTCCTTTTTTTGAGTGCACCCAATGGTGTGTGATGAATATCTTCAACTCGTATCTTTGTCTCTTGGATTAAGAAGATAGACAACTTATCGTTTCTTATGAGATTGCAAGAAATAGAATATTTAAGAGTGTTTCCTAAAACCCTGCAATTCCAAGAGACGATTATCATTACTTATGGGGGTGTGAGGGAATACCTCCTTTTGGAGCTGCATTGCTTCCTAATATTTTTGGTGGTTTCATGGACCCTAGAATATTTGGAATTGTATTTTGAGATCCAAGATGAATATATTTGTTTGAGTGTTCCTCTCTGAGGGTTCTTGAAGCTTTGTGTCTCCACCTTCGAGGAATATTTTCTTTTGATGCTTTGTCATTGATCTCTTCATCAACCAAATAATTTGTATCAGATTTGTGTGCCTTAGCATCAGAGAAGGTGATCTTTGTGTCTTTGAATTTTTCCACTTCCTCCAATCCTAAGATCACTGATCCCACTTTTTATTATAAGGATTTGAAAAGGTTTTCTTTCTTTCAATCTATGGTTTTGGATTTTATCTTTTCTTTGTAAGAAACCATGCCCAAAGGGGTCTGAATTAAAGGTTGATCCTTGGTTGTCCCACCTAATTCAATTGTTTCCATGATTTTTCGGGGATTCTTGATCTTGAATCTATGAGATTACATCAAAATTGTTCTTCTAAGAGATTTCTTCAGTGGGAGGGGGGCCTAAAGGAATAGTGGGATTGGCCACCTTAGAAATAGAGGGTCCAATCGAGGGACAAAGGCCTACATGATTTTTTGGAGTGCCCAAAAATTTATTTTGAACTATCGTCCATTGAGCTTCAAATCCTCCTTATGCATGTTGTATTGGAGGGGCATTCTTGCAGTTTTTTGCAAAATGGCCATATTCATGGAAGATTTTTTACTTGAAAGGTAGTTGTTCATAGTCTAGTTGTTGAACATGCGGTCAATTTTCCAAAGTAATTAATATTTCTTCCAGGATTCCTTTTTCTAGATTGGTTTCAACACAAATTTGAGCACAGGAAAACATATTTTCTTTGGGTTCCGCTTGATCTATGTACTGGCCAAGAGAGTTACTAATACATCACAAGGAATCATCACTCCAATAGTGAAGGGGGAGATGAGGGAGACGGACCCAAACAGGGACTGCTAATGGCACATAATTTTCTAGATTAAAGGAAGGGGTCCATTTGTTCAAATACATTCATCTGGCCCCGAGGAAGTATGGTTTTCCATGGAATATCAGATCTCTATCTTCTTATCAAAAGGAATGCATAAAATCCGATGTTGCATAAAAAATGATTTAAGGATCCTTTGATGAGGGGGATTCAGTTTTTTTGAAGCCAAAGGGACACTTTTTTTGTGGAGGGCCAAATTCCAGTAAATTTTCCAATCAGACCATGATATGCCAGGGCTAGAGATTTTTTCCTCACAGTTGAAGAAGGGAGCATAATTTTTGGGATTTCATCTAAATTTTTGACAAACCTGGAAGGGGATGATTTCAATTGCTTGATGGAGGCTAATACCAAACCTTGGAATGCACAATCATCTACATCAGGAGCCCCCCCAGATAAGGGAGACCATCATGAACATAACTAGGGGAAACCAGACTAGGGTTTACAACGTGCTCAAAGCCATTTGTAGAGGATGTAGTTGCATTCTTGCACACCAAACTCTGAACAAAATACACTAGTTGTTATATTGAATTATTGAGGAGAATCCATTACTAGCCACTTTTTGGAGACTCATTCTAGTATTCATATGCTCTGGGACTATTTTGTACTTGTTAATGCTAGAATGATGGTAAGACAATTGCATTTGCTATAGAATATTGTCATGTAAGTGATAGTTTCTTCTTACTGTCGTGTTTTAAGAAGTTGTTAGTGTGGATAACCTATTTTTAGTATTGGTGATTTCATTGGTATAACCATTATTTCATGGTAAACTATTTTCTATTCTAATGGCTAGAAGCGATGATTATTTCATATTCTCAAATCCTAGCTACGTGTTATATTATGATATCATTATGTTTTTAGTATGAAGAATACATTTAGGTTTTAGTATTTGTTTATTTAAATCATAAAATCAGTAATGGTTTCTGGGCCAAAATCTAGATGGGTTCCCTATGCCAAATAGTGTAAGATCTAATTGGGACCTTTTGACGCAAACCGCACTCCACAGAGCACGTCCACCTCCTCAAGACCTTCTTATGCTCTCGGCCCGAAGAACTTCAAGGTTCTTCCGATCCCCTATCGGGACCTCTCAATACCCACAGAACTCTCTCCACGATCTCCCCTTTGCCTTATCGGGAAATCGGGTTTTGCGTTATCGTGAAACTCGTGGGCATGTTCCTCGTGCTACACAAAACCCCGAAACCCGATGGGTCTCAATGCCGATACTTCTTAGTTCCTGTCGGGGAATTCCCTATCGAGAAATCGACATATGTGATGTCGCGTTTCGCTGGCACCACGAATCTCCAAACCCCGATTCGCGATGGCGCCTCTCTCCGCTCCAAGCCCCTTCAGGTTATCCCCTTCCGCATATGACCTGCCATTCCATGAGACCACGGCCTACTCCTCGTCGGAGTTTCGGACTTCGCGGATTTGAAATGCATAGAACTTACGCTCGTGGGATCTCTGATCCTCTGATCCCCGATGACACCTGTCCTCCTTTCTTGCGCTCTTGCGGCCCCACACGCTAACCGATGGTTGCCGAGATATCGCCTCTCGTGACCTCGCAAACCTTGATGCAAATCTTCGCAGCCCCAACTCGCGAACCTCCGAGCTCACGATATGTCGATGCCACCTGTCGCCATCTTCCTACAAGGGCTAACTTCCCGACACCTGTCCTCCACCAAAATGGTGTGACTGTGGGACCGTTGCGTTTCGTGAAATCGCGGTTGCTCCTGCTGCGATTCCGTTGTATGCGAGAACCCCGAAATGCCGAACCCCAACTCCCCGGGATCTCGCACCACGTATCCCGGCCGTGATCAACGACTCTGATCCTCTCGGGATTTCGCGGGTCGCGATTCCTTTCCACAAGCGTTCACAACCACCAAAACTCCGATGTCCCGAACTCTGAATCTCCGGGATCTCCCTCTACTCCTTCAGGCTTAAACCCGGTGCAACTCTCTTGAGATCTAACGGTCGACGGGACTTCATGCTTTCGTCTGCGAGTCCTGACTGTCAATTCTCCTTCGTGAGATTTCTCTGAAATGACTAAGTGTTTCTTCTCAAGACTTTCTCTCCAAGCCTGCGCCTGAAACCCCTGCTTGACCCTTCTTGATCAAACTTCTTGTGCTCCCCTTTCAATGATACCACAAAGGTGCTATACCTCCTGAGCTTTTCTACTCTGACTCCTTCAGAGGGACGTTACGTGCACTCCTCGCGCTCGACGTTCAACAACTTCTCAAGTGTTGAATCCTTCCGAATCTGCGCACTTTCTACAACAGTAGTCTTCAATCTCCTCGACTCAAATTGACAACTGAGACTTCTTCTTCAGCCTGCGCCTCCCTTGCACGGCTTCAACAACCTGCTTCCACTTCTGGGTGAATGAGAACAAATTCAAACTGTCAAGCCTTCATCAACGCACTCCTTACGGATGAATTCAACTGCACACCTTGCAGGAATCTCCTGGCTCAGACAGAGAAACAATTGAAATTCATTCCATCTCTCCCTTCCAGACTTCAGTTTCAAACATGAAATCTCATGCACAGCATATACAAAGCAAATGCATATCAAGAAAACAAACATTCATGATCACATAAACAATCTACACAAAGAAAACAACACCAGCCATGAATTTGAATTAGAACTGTCTTCTATTAATTCAAACGCCTGTACATGGGTGTTCTTCACAATTTCTCTGCTTGCTCTTCTCTTCTCCTGAAGGCTTCTATTCAATAATTCTTAGGCTAATGTTACAATGTACAAAGGAGGGTGTCCATATCCGTTTTCCCTCTCGAACTCTAAACTGTCTATTCTGGAATTAAAATCCTATCTACCTGCATTAACTAAAGTAAATGCCTCCTATCTACTTCAGACAAGAGCGTAAGGTTCGAGGTCTGATACAATACAATAGGCGCTCCTTCACAAATGTTTCATTGAAGGATATGGCGCTTCATCTTTAATGAAAATTAAATTTTTTTTATCAAGCTTATATGTCATGTGTTTAAAAACACATGCGCTGGCTCCACGCTTGCTTTGGTAGTCGCGATGCTCCTGCATCATACTCCCCTGCTTGAAAGATTTCATGGGCCCCTATCCATGAGCTCCTGCATGGTCTGTCCATGCTTCTGAATCACTGCTTCTGTCTCCCAGCTGACATCTTCCACTGGATGATTTTTCCATTTGACCAGATACTCAAAATACTGCTTCCGTCTGGTCTTTTTGCTCACCCTTTTTTCAAGTATATGCTCCATTTGTGGCTTTTCTGAAATCGGCATCTTCTTCTGCCACTAAACCTCTGGTTGTTCATCACTTCTAGTCTCTACTTCTCCTGCCCTGTATGGGTATAAATCTGAAATGTTAAATATTGGAGATATCCCGATGCCATCCGGCAACTCGATTTCATAAGCATTCTCACCGAATTGCTTGAGGACTTTACACGACCCAATTTTCTTCATTTTTAATTTGTTGTATGTTCCCCTTGGGAACCTTTCTTTCTTCAGATGTGCCAGAACCAGATCGCCAACCTCAAATTGAAGTTGTCTCCGATGCTGATCCGCTCTGCGCTTGTACTCCTGGTTCGATTTTGTCAGTCGCTGCTTCACCCTGCTGTGAAGTTCCCTCATCACCTCAGCGAATTCTTCAGCGCTTGCGCTCTGAGTCATTATTTGTTCCGAATCCCTCAGCTCTGAAACACCTTTCGGCTGTCTGCCATATACTATCTCAAACGAACTTTTTCCTGTGCTTCGATTCACTGAATCATTGTAGGCGAATTCTGCCTGTGGGAATACGCTATCCCAGCTGCTGTGATGCTCCGTCACTAAGCTCCTCAGCAAGTCCCTAGAATTCTGTTGACCACTTCTGTCTGCCCATCTGTCTATGGATGATAGGCAGAACTGAACATTAAGTTAGTTCCCATCTTCTTCCAGAGTGTCCTTCAGAAATGTCCAATGAATTTGGTATCCCTGTCCGAAACTATGCTTTTCAGCAATCCATGAAGTCTAACAACCTCCTTGAAAAATAAATTTGCGACGTGAGTCGCATCGCTGGTCTTCTGGCACAGAATAAAATGTGCCATCTTTGAAAACCTGTCAACTACCACAAAGATGGAATCATGTGCTCTTTGCATCCTCAGAAATCCTAGTATGAAATCCATGCTGATATCCTCCCATGGCCTTTCTGGTATGGGCAATGGCCGATAAAGACCTGCATTATGCTTTCTGCCCTTAGAATGTTGGCAAATTCTACATCTGTCAACAAACCTTTTAACTTATGACCACATCCCTGGCCAAAATTATGACTCGCTCAGCTTCGCGAATGTTTTTTCATGGCCAAAGTGCCCTGCTAATCCACCACTGTGCTTTTCCTTTAGCAGATTCTCCCTCATGGAGAAATTTGGAATGCATAACTGATTTCCTCTGAACAACAGTCCATTTTGGATCATGTAATCTATCCATGGGCTTCTATCTCTGAGAACTGGATTCTCAGCTGCTTCATATGCCTCTGCAAAATCTGGATCACCTGCATACATTTCCTTAAGATTTTCAAAACCCAATGTTTTGACTCGGAACTCCTGCAGCAACAAACACTTCCTGCTCAAAGCATCAACCACTTTTTTAGCAGTACCTGAAATGTGTTTAATTACAAATGTAAAATTCTGCATATACTCTACCCATTTAGCGTGTTTCTGATTCAACTTCTCCTGTTGAGTCATAAACTGCACTGCATGATTGTCATTGCACAAAACAAATTCCTTCGGGATCAAGTAATGCCTCCACTTCTTTAGTGCCTGTATCATAGCATAAAATTTTTTATCATGCATGGAGTATTTCAGCTTCGCTTCATCTAGATTCTCACTGAAATATGCGACTGGTCTGTCCTCCTGACTCAAGACCGCTCCTATGGAAAAGCCACTTGCATCACATTTCACCTGAAATGTCTTCTGAAAATCTGGCAACACCAACACTGGTTGCTCTGTGATATTTCGTTTCAACAGATTGAAGCTCTTCTCAGCCTCAACTATCCAATGAGAAAATTTATGTCACTTCTTGACCGTGTCCATCATCGTTGCGCTGATTCCGCTAAAATTTTGGATGAATTTCCTGTAGAAACTTGCCAGTCCATGAAAACTTCTCACCTCGAAAACATTTCTTGGTGATGGCCAATTCTTTATTACAACCACTTTACTTGGATCCATCTTCAATTCATTTGTCGATATGACAAATCCCAAGTAAATGAGTTCTGTTTTCATAAATGAAGATTTCCTCATATTGATCAACAACTTCTCCTGCTTTAGCTTCTTCATTACTGCAACTAAATGCTTCAGATGTTCTGCCTTAGTTTTGCTGAAAATCAATATGTCATCTAGATAAACAATGACAAACTTACCTATGAATTCTTTCAGCACTTCGTTCATTAACCTCATGAATGTACTTGGTGCATTTGTCAAGCCAAATGGCATGACTAGCCATTCATACAACCCTTCATTGGTTTTGAAGGTTGTCTTCCACTCATCGCCTTCCCTCATGCGAATCTGATGGTATCCGCTTTTCAAATCAACCTTTGAAAAAAATTTAGCTCCACTTAAACAATCCATCAAGTCATCCATTCTTGGCAATGGGAACCTATACCTGATGGTGATCTTGTTAATGGCTCTGGAATCGGTGCACATTCTCCAGCCTCCATCTTTCTTTGGGCTGAGTACCGTTGGAACGACACACAGACTCAAACTTTCCCTGACCAATCCCTTGTCCAATAACTCCTGGACCTGCTTCTTAACCTCCTCGTTCTCCTAAGGCGTCAACCTGTACACAGCCTTATTTGGCAAACTAGCTCCCGGTACAAGGTCTGTGTGGTGACTTACACTCCTCATTGGCGGCAACGAATGAGGCAGTTCGTCTACCACAATATCAGTGAACTCTTCAAGTAGTTCCTGAATTTCTTCCAGCAAGTCATCCACTCTTGTGCTGGTCAAAACAACTTTCGGTTTCCTGACCACAAAGAATTGTGGATCTTCCTTCTTCTTTACTTCTGCCAGAAGTTCCTTCCCACTCATGAGGAGTACCCTGTTGTTCACTTCCGGCTTTACCTCCTTATATTTTATCGGAAGTAACATATGCGTTCTCCCATTCTTCTTCAAAGTGTACGTATTCATTTTCCCATCATGAACTACGTTTCTGTCATATTGCCATGGTCTGCCTAGCAATAAATGACATACATCCATAGAAATAACATCACAGAGTATTTTATCATTATATCCTCCTATCTTGATGTCAACTAAGCACTTTTTAGTGACACTTACCTGATGTCCCTTCTGTAGCCATGAGACTTTGTATGGACTCGGGTGATCAGTCGTCTCCAGCTCTAGTTTCTCCACCATCTCGGTTGAAACGAGATTGTCTGTGCTACCGCTATCCACGATAATTTTGCATTTCCTGTCTTTGGTCTTACATGCAGTTCTGAAAAGTCTGTTTCTCTGAGCCGTGTCCTCCACCTCCTTCTCGGGTGTTAAGAGAACTTTACGCATCATCAACGACATTTTGTCTTCTATGTCTTCTGCTTCCGCGTCTCACCTCTGTGCCTCGACGATGTGAGCTTCTCCTCCGTCCTTCTTCCTATCGGGACAGTCAAAGGATTTATGGCTGTTTTTTCCACACGTATAGCATGTGATGACTCCGCCTCGGCCTCTTCCTCTACCTCGGGTACGAGGAATTGTATTGGCGTCTGCATATCCTTTGTCCTGTTCAGCGTGCTTCCCTCGCTGTTCAGCGTGTTGGCCTCGTTGTGAGCTTCCGCCTCTTTCTGTTCTTGCCTGAGGATTTTTCCAGTCGTCCTTGGACTTCTGGAATTTATCTTGGGCAACTGATTTACCCTTGGGCTGACTTCTGCCTTGACCTCACTGTGCTAGCTTACGGCTTAGCTTCTCTTCGGCTTTCAATTCCATCTGATACGCATCCTCCACCGTTCTGATGGTCGTCATGCTCATCTCATCCTGGATATCCTATCTTAAGCCATTCATGTACCCGACAATTTTTTCATCATCGCTCTCTTGATGACCTCCTCTGATATTGAGCTTATAAAATTCCTCGGTATACTCCTTTACTGTCAGCAACTTCTGTCTCAGGTTTTTCATTCTCCTGAACAATGTGATTTGATAATCCCTTGGGATGAATTTTTCCTTCATCTTCGCAATCATTCAATCCCAGCTTTTGATCTTTCGTTTACCTTTGGAACATCTGTCTGCCTGAAGCTCGTCCCACCATAATGCTGCGTGTCCCTTTAATTTCGTGACAGCATGTCTGACCTTTTTATCCTCTTCGATATCTTCGTAATCGAAGTAGGTGTCAAGAGCTCTAATCCAGTCCAAAAGTTCTTCTGCATCCAAATTACCTTCATAAGTTGGAATGTCCATTTTCATCTTTGAACTCATCCTGGAAATGGATTTAATCAACCGCTCATTGGATGCATCTTCAGCTGCAACTTCTTCGTGTGGCTCGGCTTCAACTTTGCCTTCGAAGTCACTCAAATCTCCCACACTAGCTGTGCGTCTCTGCGTTGCCTCCATATCTTCCAGCCTCGCTCGAAGATCTCGTATCTGCCTCTCCATTTCTGGATTAGCTACTTGTCTGCCCCTTCTTCTCACCTCCCTATCCTCGGGTTCAGGTGTCTGTCTTTCTCTTCTGGGCGGCATGGTGAATTTTCTTCCTCCACTATAGAAACAATATATAAATCTCGCTCTGATACCACTCTGACGCAAACCGCACTCCACAGAGCACGTCCGCCTCCTCAGGACCTTCTTATGCTCTTGGCCTGAAGAACTTCAAGGTTCTTCCGATCCCCTATCGGGACCTCTCAATACCCACAGAACTCTCTCCGCGATCTCCCCTTTGCCTTATCGGGAAATCGGGTTTCACGTTATCGCGAAACTCGTGGGCACATTCCTCGTGCTACACAAAACCTCGAAACCCGATGGGTCTCAATGCCGATACTTCTTCGTTCCTGTCGAGGAATTCCCTATCGGGAAATTGGCATATGAGATGTCGCGTTTCGCTGGCACCACGAATCTACGAACCCCTATTCGCGATGGTGCCTCTCTCCGCTCCAAGCCGCTTCAGGTTAGCCCCTTCCACATATGACCTGCCATTCCATGAGACCACGACCTACTCCCCGTTGGAGTTTCAGACTTCGCGGATTTGAAATGCGTAGAACTTACTCTCATGGGATCTCCGATCCTCCGATCCCCGATGACACCTGTCCTCCTTTCTTGTGCTCTTGTGGCCCCACACGCTAATCGATGGTTGCCGAGATATCACCTCTCGCGACCTCGCAAACCTTGACGCAAATCTTCGCGGCCCCAATTCGCGAACCTCCGAGCTCATGATATGCCGATGCCACCTGTCGCCGTCTTCCTACAAGGGCTGACTTCCCGACACCTGTCCTCCACCAAAATGGTGTGACTGTGGGACCGTCGCGTTTCGCGAAATCGTGGTTTCTCCTGCTACGATTCCGTTGTATGCGAGAACCCCGAAATGCCAAACCCCGACTCCCTGGGATCTCGCGCCATGTATCCCTGCTGTGATCAACGACCCTGATCCTCTCAGGATTTCACGGGTCGTGATTCCTTTCCACAAGAGTTCACGACCACCAAAACCCCGATGTCTCGAACTCTAAATCTCCGGGATCTCCCTCTGCTCCTTCAGGGTTAAACCTGACGCAACTCTCTTGAGATCTAATGGTCGACGGGACTTCGCGCTTTCATCTGCGAGTCCTGACCGTCAATTCTCCTTCGTGAGATTTCTCTGAAATGACTAAGTGTTTCTTCTCAAGACTTGCTCTCCAAGCCTGTGCCTGAAACCCCTGCTTGACCCTTCTTGATCAAACCTCTTGTGCTCCCCTTTCAATGATACCGCGAAGGTGCTATACCTCTTGAGCTTTTCTACTCTGACTCCTTCAGAGGGACTTTACGCGCACTCCTCGCGCTCGACGTTCAACAACTTCTCAAGTGTTGAATCCTTCCGACTCTGCGCACTTTCTACAATAGTAGTCTTCAATCTCCTTGACTCAGATTGACAACTGAGACTTTGTCTTCAGCCTGCGCCTCCCTTGCACAACCTCAACAACCTGCTTCCACTTCTGGGTGAATGAGAACAAAGTCAAACTGCCGAGCCTTCATCAACGCACTCCTTACAGATGAATTCAACTGCACACCTTGCAGGAATCTCCTGGCTCAGACAGAGAAACAATTGAAATTCATTCCATATCTCCCTTCCAGACTTCAGTTTCAAACATGAAATCTCATGCACAACATATACAAAGCAAATGCATATCAAGAAAACAAACATTCATGAGCACATAAACAATCTACACAGAGAAAACAACACCAACCATGAATTTGAATCAGAACTGTCTTCTATTAATTCAAACGCCTGTACATGGGTGTTCTTCACAATTTCTCTGCTTTCTCTTCTCTTCTCCTGAAGGCTTCTATTCAGTAATGCTCAGGCTAATGTTACAATGTACAAAGGAGGGTGTCTATATCCGTTTTCCGTCTCGAACTCTAAACTGTCTATTCTAGAATTAAAATCCTATCTACCTGCATTAACTAAAGTAAATGCCTCCTATCTACTTCAGACAAGAGCGTAAGGCTCGAGGTTTGATACAATACAACAGGCGCTCCTTCATAAATGTTTCATTGAAGGATATGGCGCTTCATCTTTAATGAAAATTCAAAAAAAATTATCAAGCTTATATGTCATGTGTTTTAAAACACATGCGCTGGCTCCACGCTTGCTTTGGTAGTCGTGATGCTCCTGCATCACCTTTCATTGGGGAACCCTTGGTTGCAGGTGAGACATTTCCTCTTGTCAACATCAAGGCACAAGTCCAAGTCAACAATAGGGCATAAAGCCATTACAAAAATATACTCATTATGATATTAACATGTCACTTATGGGAGTAGAACCTAGGTGGGGAGGATAACACTCCATCCCACAACCATTCAGGCTAGATTGAATGACAAGAAAATTTGAAGTTATAAAAACAATTATGATCATGTAAAAATCTAGTTATGTTATCTATTACATATATAGTTATAATTGAGAAAGAAATATATCATTGAAAGTGTCTCATTATTATCAAAATAGGGAAATTATGTAATAGTGCAACAATTGATATTGGAGATATTTAGATATCTCATATTCCAATGTTTTAAGAAGAACTTTAAGGAAGAATCTTGAAAAATAAAAATATTGAAAGAGAATATCTAAGTTATTTAATAAGATGTATGATATAGATATTGATACAAATGTTCCAAGACTTGATTACAAATATGGTTGGCCTTACATAATAGTTTTAGAAACCGTTGTCATTCCTATATGTTAACACACATGAAATGTTGAAGTGTGTGCACACATAATTGAAACTTGATGCCCTTAGACACCCCAAGGGAATTTACCCATGAACTTGGTTGTAAATGCTCATGTGTGGGGTGACCAAGAGTTAGGGCACACGAATTGGAATGTATCATTGGGGTTAGTGAGATTATTTTTATACCATTGTACACCTTTTCATCTAAATCAATTTATGAAGTTTTCACAACGAACCTAGCTAGTAGAAAATGAACACGCAAAGATTGCGAGAGAGAAGAGAAGAGTAGAATGAAATAATTTTATCAAATGTTAAGTAAAATGGTAAAATACTCATGATATAATATACATGGCTAATTGAAGTCTCCATAGTAGTGATATAGAGATATCTATACACTCACGAACATAAACCAAAGTAATCTTCTGTCTAGTCCTAGTTAACTGATCCATTCAATCATTAGTTAACTTAGTCACACGTGTGTAAGTGAGAGAAACACACACAAATTTTGTTCCATTAGTCTAACTAAGTGTAACTAACTATGAACTGAAGAGGTAAGGCACCCTTTTTTTAGGAGGTTCCCTAATTTGTAGGGGAATATTCTCAAGAGAGAGTATTCTAATCTATGGAAGTGCCCTCAACATTAGACTATCAACCTTAGATAAATAATTACCTAGGTGAGTGTGTAATATCTCCAACACCCCCCCTGAACACTATTAGGGTGTAAATGATGAATGGGTCCCAATATCCAAGGCCATGTTAGGTACCCATTGTACAATGAATCTAAGAATGAAACACTGGAAAAATGAGGAAAGAGGGAAAACATCATGGGAAACCCCCCCTCAAAGTACAATGCATCAAAAATAAGAAGGAAGAAATGTAGTTTCTAAGCAACTATGTCCCTCACTCTAAGGAGACCTTGCAAATGTGCTAGCTTATGCTCGGTGAAGATTTTGTTGAATAGGTAGATGTTTGTATGGATCTGATGAAGTAGATGCACCAGTGAAATTTCCATGTTTATCCACTTTCTATTATTGTAAATAAGAAGATCCAAATCCCATACCATGTGAATTTTGGATGAAACTTTGCAAATCGTGTGGTCATTTTCAGAAAAATACTAAAAATTTGTTGATTTTGAAATGCTCATAACTTCACTTTCTAGATTCCATTTCAGACGATGTTTTATTGAAATTCGATATTTTTTCCGAGAGGAATTCAAATATCCAATTTGGTCCTAAAAATTCTTCTTAGAGAGTGTTAGAAGTGAATATGAAGTGTGCGACCCCATTTTTGTCTCCTGAGATGCATTCATGGTGCATGCATGTGGCTCCTGAGGTGCATGCATGGGAGTCTTTTCATGTGGCTCCTGAGATGCATGCAGGGTGCATGCAAAAGTGTCTCCATGTGGCTCCTAAGATGCATGCATGATATCTTCCACATGTGATTCAGAAAATAGATCTGAAATAGAGTAGACATCATCTCCAATGAATGGAACAAAAAGTTGTGCAGATACATGTGTATAAGGCTCCTAAGACTGAGAGGCTTGATCTTCCGATGGATTTTTTGTTGGCTCTATCTTGTCAATATTTTGCATGCAATCTTCACAAACTTCCTTATTCCTGAATAGAACCTTCAATCTCATCCAAAGTTGAGAGTGATTCCTCCTCTACATGATATTGTAGTTCAGGAGAAACATAAATGCAAAAAGGTACAAGAGCCATGTCTTGTCTATTGAGAAAATCATTTTTCTCATCGACAAAATTAGGCTCTACTTATGTTACCATGGTGATCCAGTACAAGCCTCTAATATGAGTTGATGCATAATTTTTAGCTTCCACTCAAAGTAGTTATGAGGCATGAGAATTATTTCAAGAGAATAATCCATCTTTTATAACTGCATCTTCCTCCCATAACTGCAAATAGAATGCTTATGCACCTTATCATAGAAATCAAGGCTCTAATACCATGTGAAGTTTTCACAATGAACCTGTACAATATAAAATGAACACACAAAGATTGTGAGAGAGAAGAGAAGAGTAGATTGAAAGAATTGTATTAACTATTAAGAAAAATGGTAAAATACACATGATATACTCTACATGGATAAGTGAAGTTTCCATAGTAGTGATCTAGAGAGATCTAGACACTCACTAACATAAACTAAAGTAATTTTCCACCTAGTCATAGTTAAATGATCCATGCAATCATTAGTTAACTGAGTCACATGAGTGAAAGTGAGAGAAACACATGCAATTATTGGTGATAAAACCGAGGTTTCCATGCATGAGTGACTTCCACTAATCTAACTAAGTCTAAGTACTGACTCTGAACTAAAGAGGGAAGGCACCTTGTTTTTTATCAGACACCCTAATTTGTAGGGGAATATTCTCATCTATGAAAGCACCCTCAACATTGGACTATCAACCTTAGAAAAAGAATTACCTAGGTGAGTGTGTAATATCTCCAACACAATTGATCAACTAAATAAATATAAATAAAGAAAGAAAAATAAAGAACATGACATAGTGTTAGTTGTAATACCTTTAGCCAATAGATTTAGAATAAGTATGCCTCTTATTATATGTTCTAAAGCAAGAAAAATAGTATTTGGTCTCTATTGCACCAACATATATTAGAGATTAACATGCACAATCCAATTGCAGTATGGATATTAAATCCATTTTTTACATTAAAAACGATAATTCTATCAATTCAAATTACAATTTTGATAAAACTAAATGGTGAGAAACAAGAAAAATAAAGAATATAGAATATTTAACTTTCTTCCTTAATATATACCATAATATTTTAAATTTAACCTCTATGATTTCATACTTAAATCCTTGTGGGATCCCTTGATTTGACACCTCCTTTAATAATTACACCATCTCTCATAAAAAATAAAGGTATGATAGACCATACACACAATGAAAATTTGTCTTTTGTTCACAATGAAGGGTTTTTAACCATTTTCATTTTCATGTTAATTAAATTGAAACAATAAACCACAATGAGACTTGTCCTTTATTCATAACCAAGGGTTTTCAAACCATTGTTGTTCTAGTTTAAAGTCCTTATTTTTTTTTAATGTTAGTTATAGTGGAACATTAAATTATATTAGCTTTAATTAATAATTGTTTTATGAAAAAGTGATTATATTATAAGTAATATTTGAATATGGGTTTGGAGATAACAATTTCTCCTTTTAACTACATAGTTAAACTTAATTGATATGTTAAAGTTTTTTTTTTTTGTTCTTCTTAGATTCATTAAATTTAAAATATTAATTCTTAATCTTATTATCTGAATAGAGTCAAAAGTTTATGTATATATCATTAGAGCGTTGTTTCACATTATCATCTTCTAATTTAACCTCATTTCCTCATCAATTATGGTATTGGTAAGTAAAATTATGATTTTCGTTCACTTAGTTATTCTCACATATAACCAATCACAACTATCAATCACACTCTTAATATATTACAATTGTTTTGCACTCATTTAGCTTGAATATTGATGATCTTCCATCATCCCCTATTTCTCTTGATATTGTTTTTTAGATCCCCTAGGATTAAGAGAAT
>ML781341.1:812332-828224 GCA_009831015.1 Picea engelmannii | reverse complement strand
GTGAAAGGGTTTCACTGGTAGGGCCGACCTCTCACTCTGGGTGGGTAAACCCACCTTTAAATTAATTCTGGGTCTCAATAATAACTGTTGGGGCCGACTTCTTATTCTGCCCATTATAATTGTCCGATGACCAATCCGCAAAACGGGATTTGGTACTAATACAATTACTGACATGATTAATCCACAATAATAAAATAACAATAATAATAAGAATACTCTTCGTAGTTACATTATTTCAACACTCCCCCTTAACAAGAAGGGTCTTCTTTCAATAGCATCAAGCGAGAGAGGTCTGCATCATCAGTGGAATCAGGAGGACAGTATCATCAATATCATCTTGAAACATTGGCTAGCATATTTACGAGTCATCGAAATTTTTCTTCATCGGCATCATCATCATTCTCAAAAGAATGCCATCATCATTTGCATCAAAATGTATCAGTAAAAATGATACCTCATCACAGCACTAGGCTGGCACATCACAGTACTACACTAGCTCAATGTCACAACAGTTAAGCTGGTAGCTCAGTGTCAGTCACATTTTTCTTTACGTCTAACAACGAGGTCAGAAGCAAGGAATCATCTTGCTTTACGTCTAACAACTAGGTCAGAAGCAAGGAATACATCATCATCTCGCTTTACGTCTAACAACTAGGTCAAAAGCGAGGAATCATCTTGCTTTACGTCTAACAACAAGGTCAGAAGCAAGGAACACATCAACATCTCGCTTTACGTCTAACAACAAGGTCAAAAGCGAGGAATCATCTTGATTTACGTCTAACAACTAGGTCAGAAGAAAGGAATCAACAACGTCATGCTTTATGTCTAACAACGAGGTTAGAAGCAATGACTCATCTTTCTTTACGTCTAACAGCGAGGTCAGAAGCAAGGAACACACAACGTCATGCTTTACGTCTAACAACGAGGTCAAAAGCAATGAATCATCTTGCTTTACGTCTAACAACGAGGTTAGAAGCAAGGAACAAACAACATCATGCTTTACGTCTAACAACGAGGTCAGAAGCAATGACTCATATTGCTTTACGTCTAACAGTGAGGTCAGAAGCAAGGAAAACACAACGTCATGCTTTACGTCTAACAACGAGTTTAGAAGAAATGAATCATCTTGATTTACGTCTAATAGCGAGGTCAAAAGCAAGGAATATATATATATACTCCCCCTTTTAGGGAGGGTCCTTTCGGACTATACCAAGCTTATCTCGAAAGTGTTCAAACTTTACATGAGATAGAGGTTTGGTCAACACATCAACAACCTGTTCATTCATGCTAATGTACTGGAGCTTCAAGGATCCTCTCTGTACCATGTCGCGGATGAAATGATAGTGGATCTCTATGTGCTTCGACCTGTCGTGGAATATAGGATTCTCTGTCATCTTTATGTAGATCTGATTGTCACATAGAATCATGGTTGCTCTCATCTCCAAGTCAAATAGGCCTGTCAGCAACTTTCGAAGCCATATAGCTTCACATCTAGCAGAACATGCGGCAATGTACTCTACTTCTACTATGCTGAGAGCAATACTGGAATGCTTCCTACTCTGCCATGAGATCATGACTGATCCCAAACTGAAACAACATCCATAAGTTCTTTTTTTGTCAGCAACGCTTCCTGCCCAATATGCATCATTATATCCACTCAATGTGAAGTCATGATCTCCATCATAGATGAGACCATAATCCATTGTACCTTTAAGGTACCTCATCACATGTTTTGTAGCCACTAGGTGAACACGTCTGGGCTCTACCAGAAACTGACTCAAGGTGTTCACTGCAAAACAAATGTCTGGTCTAGTATTCGTCAGGTACATCAATGATCCAATAATCTGTCTATACAGTGTGGCATCTATCAAGTCTGACGAAGTATCGACTAGCAGCTTCATCTTAGCTTCCATGGGTGTATTCATGGACTTGCATTCTAGCATGTTGAATCTCTTTAAGATTTCGACCGTGTACTTCCCTTGGTTAAGGAAGATCCTTTCTAGACTCTGCCATACCTCAAGACCTAAGAAGTAATGCATTAGGCCAAGGTATTTTCATTTCAAATTCTGTGGAAAGTTTCTTTTTACATTCAGTGATGAGCTTTTCTTCTCCAGTTAAGAATAAGTCATCCACATACAGTAGTAAGATTACTGGTTCATTATCCATAATTTTGAAGTAGAGATTTGAGTCTGCTTTACTCTTGGTAAAGCCTAAGCTCGTCAAGAAACTGTCTATACATCGATACCAAGCTCTCGGAGCTTACTTCAATCCGTATAAGGCTTTCTTCAATTGGCAGACATGAGACTTCATGTCTTCAACCTCAAATCCTTGGGGTTGCTCTTATATACACTTCCTCTTCGATAACACCATTCAGAAAATTTGTCTTCATGTCCATCTGGTGCAGCTTCCATTTCATCTTGGCAGCAATAGCTATAATGGTTTTGATCGAAGTGTATTTGGATACAGGAGAGAATGTCTCTTCATAGTCAATGCCTTCCTTCTGGGAAAAGCCACGAGTGAAAAATCTTGCTTTATGCTTCTCAATACTTCCATTAACAACATGTTTTATTTTGAAGATCCATCTGTAGGATACCCCATCTTTATTCTTCGATCTGGGAACTATTTCCCATACTTCGTTCTTCATTATGGATTGGTATTCCTCTATCATGGCATCTTCCCATTCTTTTCTCTAAATGGCTTCTTCAGAGCAGGTAAGCTCTTCATCTAGGAGATCACATATCAAAGCCGTGTAATTAGAGAATGGCTTTGGTCTTTTCACTTGTCTCAAGGTTCCTTCTGGAACAACATACTTCTCTCCATCTTGAATAAGCTTTCTTGCCCAAGCAGACTTTCTTTTATGGGAGAAGGTCATTTGAGGAGGTTCTTGAACTTATGTTATGTCGTGGTCTTCAGGAGTCTCCTCATCAGGGGAAGTTACAACTTCCCTTACAGGTTCTACAGCTCTGGGAACTTCCCTCACGGATTCTACAATCATGGGATTTATAGGTTTCTCTTCATATATTTCTTCAAGCTGGCATCTTCTTGATTTCTTAAGTTCTTCTTATTCATCAAAGGTCACGTCCCTGCTGATCTCAATATGGTGGTGACCAGGTATGTAGATTCTAAAGGCCTTGGATACTTCACAGTATCCCACAAATATTCCCTTCTTTCCAGAGGGGTCCAACTTGTTTCTCTTTTCTCTTTCGGTATATGAATAAACACTGGACAACCAAATAATTTGAGATGGCTTACCTCTGGCTTCTTTTCGGTGAACATCTCTTATGGGGTCTTGAACCCAAGTGTGCTATGGGATAATTGGTTCTGCACATAAACAACTGCCATTGCTTCTTCTACCCATAAGCACATAGGAAGATCTTGATCGTGAATCATGGTCTTTACAACTTCCATAATTATTCTGTTCTTCCTTTCAACTACACCATTTTGTTGAGGATTATAGGGAGTAGTGAGTTCCTTCTTGATCCTAACATCTTTGCATAAGTTCACGAACACTTTTGAGGGATATTCTCCTCCATTATCTGACCTGAGTATCTTAATCTTCCTTACAAAAGGGTTCTCTTATCAAGGTTTTGAATTCCTTGATCTTGCTGAACACTTCAAATATATCTAGGTCTTTTACGAGAATAATCATTAATGAACAATATACATACTCATTAATGGAGGATGATGGCATTGGGACACACACATCTGAATGGATGAGTTATGGGACTACTTTTGTCTTGTTGTCCCTCTTCGGAAATGGGTTTTTGATGTTCTTCCCTTGTGCACATCCATTGCATACGCCTTCATGGTCACCTTTGAGTTCTGGTAAACCTGTGACAACTTTTCATATGTATGGTAGTGGCTTGTAGTTGATGTGAGCTAATCTTCTAGAGTTCACATGGATTCTTCAATAGCGTGGGTCATGACAGCTTCTGAGTGACCCACCTTCTTATTTTCCACTAATGATTGCTTCATTTATGATCTCTCCTTTAGCATGTTTCCTTCTGCAACCTTCGCTATAGCTTCATCATGTGACCTGGAGCAAGGTCAACGAAACAACAAGCAAGAATAATATCCTTCTGATAATATAAAGAAATAGCACGAACAATCATCACAGTAGCTCCTTTAGAGCTATCACTTTTAATTTATCTGAAGCAAAGATTAAAGGTAAGGAATACAATACAAAATGAGGTCAACACTCTCATAGTGTTGTGACCAAGCATTCTTCCATGGCAACCTGGAACTAACACACGCGGTTTCTCCTTGAGGAGGTGTTAGTTGTATCAGGCAAAGTATTTACATCTATATTCTCACATGCTATCAAGTATAATACTTTACGATGATTTCTATCTCAACTAAAGTCATCATCTTGTCATGTGTACCTTTGAATCTTGATTAATCAAACATGGAGCCTTTTCCTCAAGAGTGAGTGCTTTCTTTTCTTCCAGGTCTTCTTCACTCAAGTGACGAGTGCTTTCTTCAACCTATCTTTTGTACTAAGACAATATGCTAACTTGACAAAAGGTTAGGTTAGAGGATAAGCTCTATGATCAACTTTTAATTCTTCTAATAATTTGATCATAGCTTCAACATGCAACAATTGTATATTAGAATAATCACACCTAGGTTGCATCATTCCTCTAAATATGTTGGATCTTGAGATCCTTCTGGATCCATGGCAAGAGATCCCTTCTCCTGCAAATATTCTTTAGGGTTTAACCATTAAACATATGTGAGAACATACCTCTGATGACATTTGCAGGTAGTGGCTCCATCTGGTAGCAGGGTAATTATTACCAAAAACTTCAAGAGTGATTGCAATTGGTTTTACGGATGCAACTGCAATTGATGCTGCAACTGCAACTGGTTCTGAAACTGCAACTACAACTGCAGCTTAGGGTTTTATGAGGAAACCCTATTTTTTCAAACTTCGAATTTTGAAATTCTGATCCAGGGGATAGATGCGTTGAGCTGAGGCAAATTAGCTGGTGCAGTCGAAATTTTGAAAATCCAACTTTTACTCCAATTCTGATTTGCGGATTTCTGGACTGGTGCTTCTGGTTTTCTGGTACTTCTGGTACTCTGGTACTTCTGGTACTTCTGGTACTCTGGTTTTCTGGTACTTTGTGAAACTAGGGTTTCACTTTCCGAGAGATCTAGCCATTGAAAAGGTGCGCTCTAAGTGCCAAAATGATCCTTGGGAGAGGGCGCAACTTTCTAGGTGGTTAGGGAGTTGAAAATATTCACTTTTTCAAAACCCTAAGTTTTGGGTACGGTAATAGTGACATTTTTCCTCTTGCGAAATATGCTTCCTTCGGGTTGGCTCTGATACCATGTTAATGTTTATGCCATTATTATAGTTCTTTGCATTTCAATAGATAAGAGCATCATAAGAACAAGATCACTGAGAAATACACATTCACAAGAGACACAACATTTATCCTGGGAAACCCTCTAGGGGAAGAAAACGCAGCAAAGACTTCCTTATCATAAATTGCTAATACAATGTTCAAGAGATAACTCAAACCAATACAGATAGTCCTCTCCAAGAGATGCGCCACTCTTCTTCTCATCTCTCCAACTGGTAATTTCATCTTGACTCATAAGAGAATGAGCAAGTGAGTGTGTGTTAAAGTGAGGCGTTAGCCTCCTATATATACAAGATTGGCACATGTGAAAGGGTTTCACTGGCAGGGTCGACCTCTCACTTTGGGTGGGTAAACCCACCTTTAAATTAATTTTGGGTCTCAATAATAACTGTTGGGGCCGACTTCTTATTCTTCCCATTATAATTGTCCGATGACCAATCCGCAAAAGGGGATTTGGTCCTAATACAATTATCGACATAATTAATCCACAATAATAAAATAACAATAATAATAAGAATACTCTTTGCAGTTACATTATTTCAAAAATTTATTCTCAACCCTAAATGTTAAAAAAATTCTTCGTAACATATTACTCATTTATTCTTTGGGTTATAAAATGGATGAATGATGAATTCATTTTCATTGTGTTCAATTGGAGGATTTAGCAAGACAATTAAAGGAGGTTTCATCCATGTTTTATCTTTTCACTTTCACTCATGTTTTTCATGAACACAACATGTTTGTAGATGCACTATCAAAGGAAACTCAACAAGTGGAATCTATAATGAATTTGATGGAAGAATAAAAAACGATAGATACTGACACAATATCTTCTATTTTTTAGTGAATTTTCTATTTCTAGAAGTATATTATATTTTTAACATTTGATTTATTTTTTTCCAGGTTACATTGCCTGGAGAAAACACCCAAGTACTTCCCCTCATTTTGATGATGGTAATCAAGGTAAACCCTAGAATATTTAGGGCACAAGGCTAGTAAAAAATAACACTTAAAGCCATTGCAAAATATACTCGTTAATAGCTCAACATGTCACTTGTGGGAATTGAACCTAGGTGGAGAGAATAAAAATCATTCCTCCAAACCACCTGAGCTAAACCCAATTGACTATGTAACATACCCAACACTTAGGCTCGGTCCTATTACTACTAAATCAACTAACATATCATTTCAAATGTAGAAATATGTGTATCATGACATACAAACTCATGCATCTAATGGTTAATTTTAAAATCGTGAATGAAAATTATTATGCATGCTCAATAGAAAATAAATACACATAACATAAATCAAACACATAATTCAAGCATAACATTCACGCAATAAATAACACAATGATCAAATCACTTATCTTTGTGAATATTTACACAACCAGTTGTATATGTCAGACGTTCCACCCACCATAGACTCTACTGCTCCAATTCTCTCAGCAACAAGTCATCCTCGAGCCGAGGCCATGTGTCCACAAGGAATAACAAGCTCCTATGGGTGTCCACAGTCCACTCAAACTGCCCAAATACCCACTAAATCACAATTAAATGACTCCTATAGCAATTCCAACCACCCAACTCTCTTCCCCATCAATATGCACAACCCAAGGGACATAATTTCCTTCTCTCCATTGTGGTCCCTCATACAATTTCCATCCCCTCTTGGGCTCCAACAAAGGCCAACCATGAATCTCTCCATTGGGGACTCCAGGAAATCTGGATGCAACAAAAGTACTCACAATAGAAATTTCACTTGCTCTTGGGTATCTTCCTTAATAGGGATTCTCTCACAAGCATAGTAGCCTAACTCTTCTTGAAATTTATGGCTCTAGCAAGTTCTCTTTTCACACAAAATGGATACCTACTCTTTCTCAACACCAAACTCTGGTTTTTCCTCACTTCTTGCTCAACAGTAAAATTTACTCTTCCTTCTACTCAAAATTATTTTCCTTCTTCTTCCATATTTTCTTGAATCACACTCTTCTTCAAGATGATTACACTCAACACATGTTATCATAACGAAGTGGGTTGATTTTATTATGCAAGTTCTTACATTAATTCAATGGTTGAGTGCTTAATAAGTCGAAGGGATAAATAACCAAATGAAAAATTGATTAATGAAGATGGCTTAAGACTCCAGGCAAGTGGAAACCCCTCAAAACCCCCATTAAGACTCCTCTCTTGTAGAATCATAGCCCTCCATTACTTTGGTCCGTGTTCTGCGACAATTAGCGATGTATTTCATTTTATTATTTTTCAATGTATAATGTTTACATATTACATCGCTTGGCTCTCTGCCATTCATAATATTTACAAAGATACTATGCTACTTTGGAGATCAAAACTAGGGTGTTATAGACTATTTTGAACCTTTGATATTCATAAGATGTAAAAATTTTGGCCTATGATATGTCTTTTATTCAATAAAAGATAATATTTGAAAGTATAAGTTTTGAGGATTGGAAAATGGTAATCCAAGTTTTAGCCATAATTTTTATATTATTAACAGAATATGTTTAGAGTAAAAGATAAAAAAATCTTATCATTCATTTCTTAATATACTCTTATTTCTTTATATACTTTTATGGATGGTACATAAAAAAAAAAAAAAAAGTGACTTCCCTTTTTTCTTTTGAATAAAAATTACATTTAAATAAAAATAAAAATACATAATAACATAAACATTTATTTAATGTTATCTCAATATTGTTTTATCAGCATAGATCCATCTTAACCATGAATTTATCAAGCGCGGAGAGGGATCAAATCTCTCGAGGTGAAAACCTTTTTAGAGTGCAAAACTTGAGGAAAGGTTAAAGGTTTGTACCTCGATAGATTTGATCCCTCTCAGCGCTTGATATATATGAGGTTAAAATGGATCTATGTTGGTTCAATTTGTAGGTGGTCACACAAACTTTGTAGATCAACAACAATATGTATATATATACGTCCAAGATTAATATGATCATTTGAAATTTATTCACTTACATCTATTTGTTGAGAATATAGAGAGTATGAATGAAAAGTATAGTTAATGAGTTACATGAGGAATATGGAATATAAAAAGTAACGATGTAGAGTGATGAAAAATGTGATAATAATAAGAATATAGTAAATTGCAAATAATTACATAGTGATCAATCTCAATATTTTTCTTCTTTTCTAGGTTGAACAAGTTTTTCACATTTTATATATCTTAATATTATAATTGTTTTAATGTGAAAATACTAATAGATAAATCACACATAACCAAACAAAGTACACGCCTTCAACTTATAATATATGTTTTGAATTTTTTTTTACTACGTTATTGATTAATTTCCTTCATACAATTTATTCAATTAATTAATGCACTGAATAATATTTCAGAGTATTATCATTGAAATCAATGCACCCTATTGTTATATGTTATATCATTATTTTTTTTTGACAAGAACGGTTAGAGTGTATTAATCGGCTTCCTGGCAAACCAGAATCAGAAAATTACAAAGCTGAAGAAAGTTGGTGATCTCTGCCAACCTTCTTGTGAATAACTTGAGAGTACAATCCCACTTACTTCGTGAGCTAAGTCGAGAAAATGACAAAAAATGCATACATGAGTAAATTCTCACAAACTGTGAGCACAAGAGGAGACAGAAGCAAAGCATTAGACCTAGGAGGATGAGACTTTCCCCTTAAAAAAGGGGTCCAGCTTTTTCTGAGAACCTAAAGAAATGTTGGAGGCAGCCTCCTTTCCTTTGCCCGCTTTGTTGGTCTTTCTCCCTCGGGTAAGGGGTGGAGACGGAACTGAAGTGTCTACAGTGTCAGGAGTTTCCATAGAGCCTCTGGAGGGGATTGAAACTAGACCTGCAGGGGCAGTGGGCTCCGGATTTGAGTCTCAATTTCCTCTCGCTGCTACTGACTCTGGAGGAATGGTTTCCGGAAAGATTTCGTCTGTCGGATTTCCCTTCACTGCTGTTGATTCTGGATCTAGGGCTTCATCTTCCTTCAACGCATCAAAGCTGTTTTTATTTTCTAGAGTAGCCTCTGCTGAATGAGTGGCCTTCGAAACCTGGGTTAGTGGGTCCTTTCGCTGTGGCTGCCTGCGTCTGTTAGAAACTGGCTGAAAATCATCTTCTTTGACTGGTTCCGGCTCCCCAGAGGCTTTGGGGTAGCTTTTTGCGAAATGACCGTAGTCATGGCACCGGAGGCACTTAAAAGGGATCTGCTCATAGTCCAGCTCTTGGATATGGGACCAATCCCCCAGGGAGAGCTTAATATCTTCCGGAAGGCCTTTCTCGAGGTTAACCTCAACACAAATTCGAGCGCAGGTAAACTGATCCCCTTTCGGCTTCACACTGTCCAAGAAACGCCCAAGCTTGTTTCCAATGTCCTCCAGAGATCTTTTCCCCCAAAGATGCAAGGGAAGATGAGGCAGTCTAACCCAAACAGGGGCTGCTGTGATTTCGGCTCCGGGATTGAAGTCAAGTGTCCATGGGGCTAAGAATAGCCCTCTTGCCCCCATGAAATAGGGTCCAGATCTGAAAACTAGATCTCGATCCTCTGTCCTCGAGAAACTGAAGACAAAAAAACCCCTTCCTACTGCACATAAAGAGACTTCTCCCTGTATCAGTGACTTCCAACGATCATCCATCCATGCCTCCACCGTTTTGGGGCTGGGCCATAACCCCGTAAACTTACCAATGAGGGCATTTTCTACTAGCAGGAGGGCAAGATTGCAGGGCTCCTCTGGAGATAGCTCCACCGAAGGGATCTCCTCCATCTTCTTGACAAATTTAGATGAGATAGACGGCTTGGATTTAGGTCTTGCCGCACGGACTAATGCTTTGAATGCTTCCAGAGTATCTTCGTCCATTTCGGCAGTCGGTTTTGGGGCCATTGAAGCACGACAGCGGCCACCTACAAACAAGAAAAAACGCAGAGGCACGACCTCTGCTCAAAACCGCGTGCAAATCGTGCGAGGGACATTCTGTCCGCTGTAAAAGGGACGCTCTGTCATGCAAATCGCTGGAGGGACGCTCTGATCGGCTGCTCCAGACAGATCCGGGCTCCTGCAGACGAGATCCAGACCGGGGGCGGCTAGGGTTTAGGCCCTAGCCGCGTTGGCTTTCCGCCTCGCTTCATTCCGTTTCTTGGTCCGCTCGAGAAGATCTTATATGTTATATCATTATTACTTAAATCAATGTACCCTATTGTTTTATGTTGTGACACTGTTAAAATGAATAAAACTACTTGATTATGTAAATCATTTTAATTGTATCATCACTTAAATCAATTCATATTTTTTTGCATTAAATAAATGCAACTAATTGTTATAAATCACAAAGCACAACTAAGATGGCATTGTCTAAACATTCGACGTTTTGAACTTTTTCACCGAAATCTGGTGAAACAAATCTTGGTGAAATGACTTTTTTCTATTGTTTAAATTGCATTTTTGAATGCATAAATAGATTTACCACCTTGAAAAACCCTCAGGGAACTCGAATTATGTAGGCTCAATCATTCAATATGGAGTTACAACAATTTTTTGCTAGATTTCGGGAAAATGATCGGAAAATATGCCCATAAAAATTCCAAAAAGTCAAACGTTTAGACAACGCATAACTAAGATAGTTCCCTTAAAACTTTCTCCAAGAATATATCAAAGAGAAAAAAATACTCTTTTAGATGAGACATGTGTCATTTATTCAAATAATTAATGCACAAATAATTTTTCATAGTAGTATCACTAAAATCAATGCACCCTATTGTTTTATGTTATATCATTATCACTGAAACCAATGCACCCTATTGTTTTATGTTATATCATTGTTAAAATGAATACAAATACTTGATTATGCTAAATCATTTTTCATAGTATTATCACTAAATTCAATGCACCCTATTGCTTCAATCCTCTAAAAAAATATTTGAAAATCCAAAAGGATTGTCTCCATGACGACTAATTTAATGCTCTATTGAATTTATGACAAGTCCTTGCCAAAGTACATAACTTAACGACTCAACCCAAACACACGTATAGAAATTGAAAGGTAGATCAATAAGTTGCTATAAGAGGGCCATATTAAGGGAAGCACCTTCAACTTATAATATATGTTTTGAAATGTGTTTTCACGCTAAATTCATTTCACTTGATGATTTGTTGTATCTCAATTTTGAAATCAATATAGAGGATTAATTTCCTTCTTGTCTAAGTTTTTTTCCATAGCATTATCACTGAAATCTATGCACCTTATTGTTTTATGTTATATTATCATCATTGAAATCAATGCACCTTATTGTTTTATGTTATATCATTGTTTTATGTTATATTATCATCGCTGAAATCAATGCACCTTATTGTTTTATGTTATATCATTGTTAAATTGAATACAACTACTTGATTGTGATAAATCATTTTTTATTGTATCATCACTTAAATCAATGCATATTTTTTTGCATTAAATCAATGCAACTAATTTCTCTAAATCACATAGCACAAGTAAGATAGTTCCCTTAAAACTTTCTCCAAGAATATGTCAGAGATATCATTGAAATCAATGCACCTATTGTTTTGTGTTGTATCATTGTTAAAGTGAATACAACTACTTGATTATGTAAATATTTTTTTATAACCCTCGAATATGGATGTAACTCAACACATAGTTTTTAGTTTCATTTTTAGTATTATTAGCAAAGTAAGATAGTTCCCTTAAAACTTTCTCCAAGAATATCTCAGAGATATCACTGAAATCAATGCACCTATTGTTTTGTGTTGTATCATTGTTAAAGTGAATACAACTACTTGATTATATAAATATTTTTTTATAACCCTCGAATATGGATGTAACTCAACACATAGTTTTTAGTTTCATTTTTAGTATTATTAGCACAAGTAAGATAGTTCCCTTAAAACTTTCTCCAAGAATATCTCAGAGATATCACTGAAATCAATGCACCTATTGTTTTATGTTGTATCATTGTTAAAATGAATACACCTACTTGATTTTGCTAAAACTTGTTTAGTTGTATCATCACTTAAATCAATGTATATTTGTTTGCATTAAATCAATGTAACTAATTGCTCTAAATAATTTATCATTATGTTAATTTTTTTTGTATTATTTCTTCAATTAATTAATACACTGAATGGTTTTTCATAACCCTAAATAGTAAATAGTAAACACTAAAGTAATAGTAAATATATTAAAATAATAGAAGTAATAATAATAGTTAATATACTAAACTAATAGAAGTAATAGTAAATATAAATAATAATAGAAATATTAAATGCTAAAGTAATAGTAAATTTATTAAAGTAAATATGAAATATATAATAGCTTGAAAAAATTTCAATTGAGTAAATATTAAAGTAATAGTAAATATATTAAAGTAATACAAGTAATAGTAATATTAAATATAAATAGTAATAGTAACAATAAATTTAATAAAGTAAATAATAAATATGATATCTATAAAGTAATAATAAATATGATATATATAATTGTGTGATTTTTTCAATTAAACTTAATTTAAATTTTAGAAAATTTTGAAATTTAACATTACTCATATATAATTGTAAATTTATTAAATTTTATGAAAAAAATACTTTAATCGCATTTGAAGATGTTAATTATGTTGGAGGAGGCAAAGTTTAGTCATTGTTGTTCTTTAAAATAGTTTCATTTTTTCCAATAAAAAATTAACTCAATTATATTAGTAAAATATAATTTTTTACATCGACTAAACCATATCTATCATCAAACCCAAATTATAATATTTATCCACTAACAATAATAATAAAATTCAAAACAAATTACATCCAATAAAAAAATCTATACAAGACCAAACACTTCAAAAGGAAAAATAACTTGATACATATATACCCTTACCCTTAGGCCACCACAGTATTTAAACATAATTCGAAAAAACAAAAAAAAATTGGCAAAATTATCAAATCTGAAAAGTGTGTTTGAATTCAAAATCGTTCCCTTACTCAAATGAACACTATTAATCTTGATACTTTTGAAGTTAAATTTAACTATTGATTTAGTCATTAACCATCTATTAATGGATTGGAATCTTCTTCTGCTCGTATCCGTAGGCGTTTACTTTCCACTGATTATAATAGTATCTGGGAGGGTTTAGTGAATATATGTTTTTGAATATAATAAAAAATAATAAAAATGAAATAGAATTTTTTTATATAAAAAATAATTATAAATTATATAAAAAAAATATTTATTAAAAATATAATTATAAATGATTTAGTTTTAGTAGATGTTAATTATCATCATTAATTAAAAAAAGTAATTTATAAAAAAATATTAATATTATAAAATATTATTAATTATAACATAATTTAATGTATAGAATTTTTTATCATTTTATTGAATAGACTTAATGATTAAGAACATGTATTTCCTTATAAGATATTATAAGTTCAAATCTAGAAGGGATAAGATATGTATATCTTTGAGTCCTTTGTCCCACAAACAAAAAAATATGATACACCAATCAATTTGATATCTAACTTAGTCACTACCTTAAAATTAAATTATTATTATTATTTAATATTATATAAATAATTTAAATTTTTTTAATAAAGTTAATTGTTAATATTTTAATTACTTGTATATTTATCATTGACTATATACCATATTTATCATTCACTATTCACCATATGTATATGTATATTTGGATGAAGCTTTCATTTTAATTTATATTATACAATGTAATTAAATATGTTTAATTTTTTTTATTAATAATAATATTAAGAATTTGAAAGATATTAAGATAGATGATAATTTAAAATTTTAAAAAATTATAAATTATAAACATAATTACTATCACATAAAAAAATTAATTATACTATATGTTACATATATAATTATAGTTGTGATAAAAATATATTACTGAATGTTTTATTATTATTAAAATCAAGAAAGTATGTAATAATGTAATCATCAATATTGAAATATGTATGTAATAATGTAATCAATGATATGGAAGAGATTTGGATGTTTCGTATATCAAAGTTTTGAGAAGAAAACAAATTATAAATTATAAAAATAATTATGATCACATAAAAAAATTAATTATACTATATCTTACATATATAATTATAATTGAAATAAAAATATATTACTAAATATTTTTTATTATTATTAAAATAAAAAAATATGTCATAATGTAATCATCAATATTGAAGAAATGTATATATAATTATAATTGAAATAAAAATATATTACTAAATATTTTTTATTATATATTTTTTATTATTATTAAAATAAAAAAATATATCATAATGTAATCATGAATATTGAAGATATGTATATATAATTATAATTGAAATAAAAATATATTACTAAATATTTTTTATTATATATTTTTTATTATTATTAAAATAAAAAAATATGTCATAATGTAATCATGAATATTGAAGATATGTATGTAGTAATATAATTATTGATATTGAAGAGATTTGGATGTTTTGTATATCAAAGTTTTGAGAAGAAGTGGAAGGAAAAATCTTGTTCACTAAGTAAATATTCAAAAAAAAGATGTAATTGATTTAATAAGTAGTATGATATAGATATTGATACAAATGTGTCAAGACTTTTTTTTCTAATAGAAAATTAGCATAATTATATTAAGAAAATATAATTTTTACATCCGCAGACTCTATAACAGTCTTTAGTGTTTTGACAAAAAAACTAACCACCATGCTGGACAGCTTGAGAAAATACAATTCAATACATCCAAAATAGAGCTCCAAAAAGGACCAATACTCTTCGAACTTGCAAACAAAGCAAGAAGTCTAAGATCAAAATCCACCATAGTCTAGAAAAAGTAATCAAAAACACCTCCTAGATCGAAACTAAAAATTGAGATATACTTTCCAAAAAAGGAGGATAAAAAGGTGGCCATTAATAGATATTGATAAGGCGACGACGACCCTTCATGCCTCCAGACCACAAGTGGAGCGAGATAAATCCTTCTGGTTCCAATAATGCTTTCTTTGAAAGCATATATGCTTCCTTGTTGAAATCACGATAAATGTGAAAAAATTGGGTAGCCAAAAAATTTCTTGTTAACATAATGATTCTTTGTTTCCAGCCTTCTATGGAGCTAACATGTAGATCACTTTTTTCATTTAACCAGTCTATGATTACCTTGGAATCACTCAGGATCTGAAGCTTGTGAATAGACAAAATATTTGCTATAAAAAGTGTTTCCCATACTCCCATTAGTTATGCCTTTGTATTAGTTCCAATTCCACAGTTCAAGTACCATTTATAAATTGTAGATGTTGAAAGCTTAATGATACCCCTAGCGCTACTGCATAGTCCATTTACCTGGGATGCTCTATCAAAATAGACCACTGGGTACTGTTATCGCACGGTTTGTAGAAAAGATTGAAAAAGCTTGAGTCAAGGGCAAGACCGGCGTAACAGGAGCTTCCCCACCCAATGTCACCTCGATGGGGAGCTCTTTCTATTCTGGAGGGCAAGTCCAAGGGAGACGTCCCTA
>ML781341.1:763490-801728 GCA_009831015.1 Picea engelmannii | reverse complement strand
GCAGGACAAATCTGGCTGAGAAGAAAAAGTGGGTCCTCCAGGACCATGCTCAGGTCGCTCCTACTCTCGGTACTCCATGTCTAGGACCATGTGGGCCTCGAGACATGATCTCCTAGTTATCCCTAATATCGGGGATAACAGGTACTCAAGAAGATGATCTATCTCGCAGGATCGTAGAGAGGAAGTAATATTTTTAACCACAGGTTTATGTAGGGATCCAAGAGTCCTGATAACAACCGAAAGTATTGAAGGCACTTTTCCTTCAAAGATAGCTGCAATCCTTTCTAACCAAATAAACTAGCAGATGTAGGGAGCAAGACTAGATGAAACAATCTTATTCTTTGTCCAGTTAGATAGAAAATCATCTAAATCAATCCCACCCCAATCCTGATTGAAATTTTTAATGGATTTAGTTTTTAGCCAGATAAGTTTGGTGAAAGAACAATGAATGAACATATGTTCATTATATTCACTATATTATTTTCATAATTGGCACCGACCAAGTCCCATCCATCCTCTATGTTGTAAAATTTTCCAAGTTAGTATTTTGTTCTCCACTGCCAACCATAGAAAGATCTTAATTTTCTGTTGTATATCCCACTTCCACAAGAGTTTTCGCCAACCTGTGAGTGTCGACAGGTTTAATGTAGAGATTAAGGCCGCATAACATTCTTTGTAGATATGGAACCTGATGAGTCCCCCCCTTGTCCATAAAAGTTCATCTTGATTTTCAAATAATGAAACACCTGATGCTTGGAGATCCTGCCGAAAGCGATCCCACTCCGCTACCAGGTCACCTATGAGTTCCAAGTCTGAATTATTGATCTAGGTAGATAATAAAGGATCTTGATCATGAGTTCTCCAAGCCTGAGCTACAACCGAAATATGTTTTTTCCTGAGAGAAGTGATGAGAAAATTAGACAGAAAGGATGCATTGCCCATTCCCATAATTTTTTCCCTACCAAGAGCCACATGATGACCCGTACCAGGCTTCTAGCTTAGCCAATTTGTAATAAGAGGGATAGAATTTAAGAGACTGTTATGGATTTTTGAAGTCGATAATTGTTGAAATGTAGTTGATCTGAGCCAATTTTTAACTGTCATAAAAGGGAAGTAATTCTCCTTTATCACTTTTTTCCAAAGGCCTTCTTTAGTTAATACTCTCCAAAGGGTCGTCGCTTCCAGAGCTTTACTGAAAGAAAATATATTACGAAATCCCCGGCCACCAAAATGTTTTGGTCGAGCTAGAGTCTCCCATCGATAGAGATGGTAATGATTTGAATCAACATTCCTGTTCCAAAGAAAATTAAAGAGTAATTTTCTTAACTTGTGGAGTATGGACAACGGAATTGAAGCTAGAGATAACCAATAAATAGGCAGGCTTTCCAAAACGACTTTGCACAATGTATACCTGCCACCCAAGGATAGCCACTTGCAGCTCCAATGGTTAATTTTCTTTTCCACTTTTGTTAAAATCCATAACCAGTCTTTCGATTTCTGAAGTTCATCCTTTAAGTAGTACCCAAGATATTTGAAGCCCACAGAGAGATCATAGAAGTTATATGAAAGGATCATCTTGGAGGGAGCACGTTCCGATTCTGCGAATCCTGAGAAATGAACTGTGGATTTGATTGGGTTCACCTTTAAGCCCGAAACCATACAAAATTTATGAATGGGACTCGTGATATCCTTCCATTTCTACACATAAGCATTTGTCAGAAGTAAAATATCATCTACAAATAAAAGGTGAAGGATTTTCGTAAGTCTGGATACTTTAATTCTAGTTAAGGATCCTTCTCTTTGGCTTGATATTAATAGCAAGCATAGACTCTCCATCACCAATATAAATAGTAAGGGTAACAATGGACATCCCTGACGAAGTCCTCTACCACTTCTGAAGAAATCCGTGGCCTCCCCATTAACTAGTATTGCTAGAGACAGAGAACTCACACAAGCCATAATCCAGTTTTTCAAAGGCGATCCAAATCCCACTTGAATTAAAATCAATCTCAAAAAGTCCCAGTTTATGCAATCGTAAGCTTTTGTAGGTCAAGATTAATAATGGGATCTTTTAAGTTTTTATTTTTTATACTGTGAATGCACTCATGAGTTGTACCAATTGCATCATGGATCTAGTGCCCCTCCAGGAAGCCAAGTTTCTCTTCCGATAGAGCGCTCGAAAGAATAGTTTTAATCTGATTGGCAATAACTTTTGAAATGACTTTATATACTAGGTTTCACAAAGAAATAGGTATGTAATCCCCAAAGTTTTGTGGTTTATTGATTTTGGGAATCAATGCTAAAAAGTTGGAATTTAAGCTTCCTGCAATGCGACCACAGGACCAAACTTCCTCCACCAAAGCCAAAAGGTCTTCACTAACTAAATCAAAGAAATGTAAGAAAGATTCCATCGTCCAACCATTAGGCCCTGGAATTTTGTCTTTTTTGAACAGAGATAGAATTGATTTGAATTCCTTTAAAGAGACTGGAAAATATAGATCTCTCACTTCATCTTTGCTTATCAACCTTGAAAAGAGACCTGCCATCCCAACCTTCTCTACTATTGAAATAGTATCAGTGGATTTAAAGAAACACTTGAAGCAATTTTTTTCCTCCACAACTATCACTTTTTGTCCTTTGTGAATAAACCTCGAATCATCTTTGATCTCCCATAAATGTTTTCTATTTCTCCTGTGATTAGAAAATTGGTGAAAGAACTTGGTATTTTGATCTCCGCTTTGGACCCAAATTGCCCAGCTTTTGAGTATCCAGAGGTCCTCCTGAGTTTTAAGGACCTTATTCCTTTTAGATTCTAGTTTAATGAGATTAGACTCCACCTCTGGAAGTAAATAACCCTCCAAGAGCAACTACAAATGTTTTTTGATGTTATCTTCCAGGTTCTCCATAAATTTTACATCCCAAACTCTAGACTCTTTTTCCCAACTTTTAGTAAGTGTTTTAAGGTCCTTTAACTTCCAAATAAAACAACGTTGTCTATCTTCTTCGAGTAGATAATTTTGATCAGTCCAAAGCTTATGAACCATGCTATTGTAGACTTTATCTAAAATCCACTGAGAATTGAATTTGAAAGGGTAAGATTTAGGAAATGTATTGTTCTCTAGCTGTAACAATATTGGCGCATGATTCGACACAAAGGGAAATTCCACCCAACAACGATACAGTCTAACATCCAGAAGTAGATCCTCCAAAACAAAGAACCTATCCAGTATCTTGGCTATCAAATATGAACCTGAGCACCCATTACGCCAAGTCGGGACTAATTTATCAGGCTGGACATCTAAAAGTTTATGCGTTAGAAAGAGGGATTTGAAGAAACTTGCAAGTGGATTGGAAGAAGCAGAACCTCCCCAAACCTCTCCATTAGAAACCATAAGATTTAAATCCCCCACAATCACAAGGCTTTTCAAAGATAGAAGACCATTGTTTGCAAGTGTATTCCAGAAGAGTTTACGCTCCAGGCATGGCCCATAAAAGTTTAGAAGGTTGATCTTCCTTTTTGAAGCAATGATCGAACCTGTTAACAAAATCCCGCCACAAGTAAGGAACATAACCAAACTAAAAATATGGGGATCTCATGACACCAACAGACCACCCGAGGTACCAACAGAGCTCACTGCACAAGTAACCCAGGTCGGAAGAAATCTATGTAAAAAGGGCCAGGCTTTTTGTTCATTAACCATAGTTTCCTGTAGGAAAACAATATTTGGATGGGTAGTTTCCATTACACGTCGGAACGAGACAACTTTTAGGGAGACTCCTATTCCTCTAAGATTTAGTGACAAGAAAATCATTATTTAGCCCTTGCTAAGGCCTTCACTGCTCTAAGTTCCCCACTGTCAATAGAGGAGGGATCTCAGACTAAGGGAGAAATTGATGTCGACTGTAATTTATTCCTTGTGCTTCTAGTTTTGATAGGAGAATATTCTATTCCTAGTCCTCGTGACCAGGAATAGTTCTTTGTATTCTCAGCCTGAATAGAAGCTGAAGTGCTAACCTCACTAGAGAAAGTAGACGAGTCAAAGAGTGCATTCCCAAATACTTGACTAGAAAGATGGTTGGCCTTCCATAATAGTTTTAGGTAAGATTGACATTCCTAGATGTTAACATGCAGGTAGAATGTTGAAATACATGCATGCATAATTGAAACTTAAGGCATTACTCCATGATCTTGTGTGGGTCGAGTGACCAAGAGTTTGGGCTCAAGATTTGACATGTGTCATTGAGGGTGTTGAGAGGGTTAACATACCATTGCCCATGTTTGCAATGAATAGAAACACAGAAGAAAATAATAGAGAAAATAACATTATGTTAGTTTGTAAGACTTTTATCCTAGAGATTTACATAAAGATGCATTTTTTAATATGTTTTAAAGAAAAATAAAGTAGTATGTGGTTTCTAATGATCCAAATTTATAATTATACATTTAAATTTTAAAAATAAATTAAAATTAAAAAATGAATATTTGACCTTCAATTTGAACTAAATAACAATCAAAATGTTATATATCAAACTTAAAATGAGATAAACTAAATTATATATTTTTAATAAATTTGGATAACTAAACAACAATTTACATATTTGTCTAAGTAGCATCAAAATGGTTTAATGAATTAAATCCAATTCAAAATATCTAAAAATCAATTAAAATAAATATTGTTGATATTATAAATCGAACATCAAAAATCCAAAATACATGCCATATGTAACCTCACCACTTGAATTTTATCATTTCATCAATACAAAATTAAAATTTATTAAATTTCAATAAAATATAATAAAATTAAAAAAAAATCAATTCATAACATTTAATATCTCTCTCTCTCTCTCTCTCACACACACACACACACACACACACACACACACACACACACATATATATATATATATATATATATATATATATATATATATATATATATATAAACTATCCATACTAATGTAATCTCTTCAATGACATCTACAGATGTGGCTTTCCACCTTTCATGATATAAATCATGAAATATCATAAGCTTCCTCATAATTTACCTTAATGATAATCTATGTACCTTAATCATATATCAAATGTCCTAACAATAATTGGTTTTGCCACGCCTAATTCCTTGACAGCTCACTTTATTTTTATTGATTTGACACTCTCCAATAATTATATATTTTTGATTTGATGTAAAATAAAGGTTATATACCATACATTGAATTTTTAAAAATGATCCTTTGTCCATAATGAAAGGTTTTGAATCACTTTTGTTCGGTCCCCATAGAAAGGAAGTTGAACAAAAAAAATTCAATATTGTGATTAAAATCTTGTGATTTTTAATGTTTTTAAAATAGGAATGATTAGATAGAGTGGGTGTGCAAAGGTTACCACTCTTCTACATTTTATATAATGACAAATATTTCACTATCTAGTTTATCCAACCTTAACTCTAGGTTACATAAAAATATATATTAATATAAAAATTAAGGAGGAAGTTTCTAAAGCATATGTAACATATGCTTTGATTTATTTGTTTTGAAGATTTTTTCTCTCCTAAACATCATCACTATTATTTTACTTATTTCAAAATTTTATGCAAATCTATCATCGTTTTAGAGGTTTCTCTCACCAGATAAGAATAGAGACTTACTATCACCTACCTTGTCATTAGTGTATATGTAATTTGTGTAATAGAAACCTAAAGCAAATTTTTTTTTTCTTCTTTTGTGTATAATTTCAATTTCTTTAATGTATAATGAGATATGTAGTAGATATTATTTCTCATTAAAAATCCTAGATTTATCATGAAAATATTCAATAATGAAATATGTAGTAGATATTATTTCTCATTAAATATTCTAGATTTATCATAAAAATATTCAATAATAAAAAAAATTGTTACATTCCTTAAAATCTAACTTTATTGTAGATATTATTTCCCATTAGAGATCCTAGATTTATCATGAAAATATTCAATAATAAAAGAATTTGTTACATTCCTTAAAATCTAACTCCATAAGTACTTCTTGTCTTACTATATTATTTAACTTTGAAGATACATATGGTCTTGTCAACTTCCAAAATATAATTCAACATTGGAACTTGTGAATAGTGTAAAGCTCCATCTTAAGCATAAAGCCCCATATAAAACTCTAGATATTAATTTTTTGTATTTGTATTGTTTTCTAGATCTTTTAATTTTAATTGTATTATTCGTCTCCTCTATATAGAATAAGGAGACTTATTTTTAGGATCATATAATTTTGTACATTTTTTTTTATTGTAAAAGGAGTTTTCCTTCTTGAAGAAGTTTCACATTCATTCTTCTCTATTTATCAAGGAGTGGAGTAACTTATCTCTTTATTTTTATGTTATTTGGTCATTTGGTGCATAACATTTGGTATCAGAGAATGCAATCCTAGGGTTTTTCTCTTTCAATCGAGACATCTTGAAATTTTTTATATAATTTTTTTATTAGATTATTTATATGGCTGAATTTTGAGGATACCGAGAAGACATATCTAGGTACATGTGGTAAAACATTCAGGTACTGGTTCATTATAATTTTTTATTTATAGCCCATGTAAGTCAGGGTTTGTGACTAGTCCTAAAATCAAACCATGAAATCTTCAATATCCCGAGGATATATAGCTAAGTAATTGTAACTCAAGGTTATTTGACTAGTCCTAAAACTAGTATCAAATATATGTTCTTGGTAGAAGTGACATATTTGAAGCTTGGTAAGTCCAAATTGAGTGCCACTAGTTCCTTTAGAAAGAGAACAAACCATATTATTTCAAGTAAACATTTTAGGAACGGATATGAAATATTGGACATGTGGAATTCCATACATGTTTTATATCTAGAAATGGATAAGAATCAACAAGTTTTAGGAAGTTTACCATAAATTTCACTTGACACATCAAATTTTGGTTAGACCTATGACATTTCATAGAAGACATATCAAAGTGATATAGGAATAATTTCAAATTCATAAAGGAAAAAATTTTAGAGATACATTAGGACAAAGGTCAACCTGCAAGGCAAACCCAAAATTAGGGTTTTAAAGGTACACAACTTATAATTGGCTTAACTTTTGATTGAAAGATATATATTTTTTTATTCAAAATTTGTGATAAAGAGAGAAAAGAGGAGCATTATTATTTTTGTTCCACATGACAAAGGGTTCTCCAAAAATTACTTCTCCCAATAAACCTCCAAAAATCTCAACCAAGACTCATGAAGAAAATGAAGAGATATAGAACTAACTATCCAATTTGGAGAATCAAATTAATAAATTGAATGATAGGTCAATGAAAAATTCTAATTTGATAAATGTAAAAACATAAATGGAACAAAATATTGATTGTAATAAGTAACATATGGAAAATAAGATGGGAGAATTGCAAAACTCCATGTCAACCATCTTGTTACATACCCTAGATGATAGATTCCCTCAGGGAGATATTAGAACACAAGGAAATCATATGAATGTGGAGGAAATAAATATTGAGCCCCAAAATTATGATTATTCATCACCTCTATATCCACATCATCAGGGGTTCCACTTGACACCAAGGAAATACTTAATTCCCAAGATGAATATGAGGAAGTTTGATGGTAAAGATCCTATAACTTAATTATTCTATATGGAACAATGATTTGATCTACACCAAGTGACAAACTTACAAAAGGTAACTCTTGCATCCTTGTATTTATAATATGATCATTTTTCTTGGTATCAATGGCTTTGTGAAAGAAAAAAAGATTCTATTATCTTTTGGTCCATTTTTATGGATGAATTAATATCTCATTATGGTTATATTAAGATAAAAACATTCTTTATTCAATTGATAAATCTTTGGAAAATATGTCCAATTACTGAGCACATTCAACAATTCCAAAAATTAATTCTTAAGGTAAATAACATCCCATAAGACAATTTTTTAGATCTCTTTATGGTAAATTTAAAGGAGAACATTCAACATGAGGTGCATCTCTTCAAACATAAATCCCTAAAGCACGCCTTCAATATGGAAAGGAAAGTTGAAAGTAAAAATATGGCTACTAGAAGAGTGATCTCTAACAATTATAGAGATCATCATTCTCCCTCTTCTAACCTCACTCCACCTACAAGTTTGACACCATAGTAAATGGATGAAACAAGAGAAAAGGTACTATGCTTCAATTGTGATAGGAAGTATAGTAAGGGGAATGCATGTGGTGAGAATAAATTATTCTACATAGATTGTGAAGAACAAGGAGATCAAGAATTGGTACCATCATAGGATATATAACTAGAAGAGACTACTCAAACCATATATTGTCATGCATTGTCTAGAATTAGTACTCCACAAACCCTCAACATTCGATATATTAAAAAACAAAATATAACAATGTTAATTGATTCTGGTAGTACCCATAACTTCATTAATTGAAAATTAGTGAAACTTCTCAATTTCTTTGTATTTCTAGTACCATAGTTTCAAGTAATGATTGCATATGGAGGTATCATAAATTGTTCTTGGAAGTTCCATAGTATTAGAATCAATATGGGGGAGTATTTCTTAGATACTTCCCAGATGATTTCAATCCAAATGGGTGCTGCTGATGTTGTATTAGGGGTCCAATGTTTACAATCATTGGGTGTCTCTTAATTTTCAAGAACTTTTAATAGGTTTTTCCTTGGAAGGAAAGGAAATTGAACTTAGAGGTATCCAAGGGAATCCCTATAAAGTAACGAGTTCTAAAAACATGACAAAATTAATAAAAAAGGGACACCATGGATTACTTGCACAATTGTGGTCACTAGATGTTCAAAAATCTAGACCTTTTGTTCTAGTGGATCTCCAAAAATTTATCGAAAATCATTCCAAGGTATTTGAAGAGATTCCTAAGGGTATTCTACCTACTTGAGTGTTGGAAAAACAAGATTGCAGAGCAATAAAAAAAATGTGGAAATAAAACACAAAATATACACAATACAATAGAGACACAAATATATGTGGTTCACCTAGTGTGGGCTACATCCACTAGATAAATTGTCAGGTCCTTCCTTTTTATTATCCAGAAAAAGAAGGGATACAACCTACAACACACCCACTATAAATTCCTCTTCTTTCTCTCACAGTCTCCTATCTCAGAATATAATATTCACAATGATATGATGCCTCAATACATTTCTCTCATAAAAGAGGGTTGCCTTCTAGGAAACAAAACCCTAACATAACTTCCATCATCAAATCTATGAACTTATAATGAATGGTCTAAATTTACTATGAAATTACAATATAAATTTACAATGGGGGACAAGCCCCCCGATCAACCCCTCCGCGTGGATATAATACTCATGGGATATAAACACGGCTGAAAACAAAGACCAAGAAAACAAGAAGCTAAGCAGGCTCCACAACCAACAATCTCCCACTTGGAGACTGATCACAACAACTCCATTGTTATTGTACCTGTTGGACTATACTCCACCTTAGTTCTAGAAAAATTCTTATCTTCACCTTCATGCTTGAAGAACAACTGAAACTGAGAAGGAACTTAGTTTCTCCCTGGTTACTCCCTTTGTTAACATGTTTGGAGGATTTTTGCTAGTGTGTATCTTTTCCAACTTCAAATGTCCATCTTCCAAGACAGATCGTATAAAATGTTACCTAAGTTGTATATTCTTAGTATTCGAATGGAAGGCTGAGTTGTTTGTAAGATGAATGACACTATCGATGTCATAGTACAACCTATTATTCTCTTTCTTCTTTCCCAATTCCTCCATAAACCTCTGTAACCAAATCATCTATTTACTAGCCTTTGTAGAAACAACATACTCTGCCTCTGTTGTTGAAAGTGAAACAACCTTTTTTAGTTTCGAAATCCAACTTATTGTTGTTCCACCTACAACAAAAACATACCCTGTGGTACTCCTCCTGCTATCTTTATCAACTGTCATATCTAAATCAACATATCCCTGTAGAACAATGTATAAACCTAAAAAACATAATGCATGAGTAGCAGTAACTCTCAAATACCTGGGAATCCACTTTACCACCTCCCAATGTTCTTTACCTGGATTGTTCATATACCTACTCACAACTCCCACTACATGTGCAATATCTGGTCTTGTGAAAACCATCACATACATAAAGCTTCCAACTGATGATGAATAAGGGACCCTGGACATGTATTATATCTCCTCATGTGTCTTGGGATACATTTCTTTGGTTAATTTGAAATGGATGGAAAAATTTGTACTAACTGGTTTTGCATTCTGCATTCTTCATTATAAACCTCTCCAACACCTTCTCTATGTACTCACCCCGAGACAATGTCAAATTGCAATTTTTCCTATCTCTTGTTATTCTCATATCAAGTTTTTTCTTTGCAGCACCTAAATCCTTCATCACAAATGAATTGGCTAATTTCTTCTTGAACAAATTTATATCCCGCATATTAGACCCTACAACAAGCATGCCATCTACATACAATAACAAGATAATATAGCTTCCATTTTCTATCTTTTTAAAATAAACACAGTGATCATAATGACATCTACTATAACCTTGTTCTATCATAAACCTGTCAAAATTCAAATACCACTGCCTTGGAGCTTTCTTTAGGCCATACAATCTCTTCTTCAACCTGCATACCAAATTTTCTTTCCCTTTCACATCATAACCCTATGGTTGTTTCATATAAATCTCTTCCTCCAAATCCCCATGGAGAAAATTTGTTTTTACATCTAACTATTCAAGACGTAAATCTTCTACTACCACAAGAATTAAAATAGTCCTAATTGAAGTCATTTTAACAACAGGAGAAAATATTTCAACAAAATATATACCTTTCTTTTGTGCAAACCCCTTTACAACAAGTCTAGCCTTGTACCACTTTTTGCCTCCATCTTCTTCCTTGAACTTGTAAACCCATTTATTCTGCAATGCTTTTTTTTCCATCAAGCAACTGAACCAAGTACCAAGTCTGGTTATTTACCAAGGAATATATTTCCTCTTTCATTCCTTGCTCCCACTTCTTTTTAGTGTCTATCTGCATTACCTCTTCATAACATTCTGGTTCACCATAATTAGTCAACAATAAATAATACAATGAAGGAGAGTATTGTTCAGGGGGTCTACTTAACCTAGTAGATCTTTTAACAACACTTGTAGGAGTTTGAGGTGCATGCTTCTCCTTTTGTTGTACGTTTTGATTTTTTGGTACCTTTGGAATTTTTTTGTCAGTGATCTCATCAAGCACTGTGTATTCTGGTTTTTCTTTTTCTTGTATCATTCCCTGCAACTAATCTGTGTACATGACCTTCTCATTGAATATGACATCTCTACTCCTAATTATTTTGTGATTTTCATAATCCCATAAGCGATAACCAAAATTATTAACATCGTATCCAATAAAGGTAGACTTCTTGGATTTTTCCTCAAGCTTTGTTCTATTTTCTTCATCAATATGGACAAATGCTTCACAACCGAAAGTCTTCAAAAAAGAATAGTTTACCTTTTTACCTGTCCATGCCTCCTCTGGAATTCCACCATCCAAAGAGCTTGAAGGTCCTCTATTTATTAAGTAAACAATAGTATCTTCAACATTTGCCCATAACTATAAGGGCAACCCAACATGCAATCTCATATTCCTTGCACACTCCATGATTGTCCTGTTCATCCTTTTTGACACACCATTTTATTGTGGTGTTCTTGGAACTGTATTCTCTCTACGAATCCCATGGTATGAAAAATAATCATTAAAATCCTTTCTGAAATATTCACCTCCATTTTTTGATCTAAGACACTTCAACATTTTTCCTATCTCATTCTCAACCAAAGATTTCCACTTCTTAAAAGTACCAAAAACATCGGATTTTTGTTGAATGCAATAAACCCAAGTTTTTCTAGTTGTATCATCAATAATTGTAACATAATAACAAGAGCCACCAAGAGATGATGCCTGAGCTAGTCCCCATACATATGTATGAACACACTCTGACCTTTCACTCTTCTTTTCTTTTCCAACTTTGAGAAATATGACTCTCTTCTGTTTTCCATAAACGCAATGCTCACATAAATCCAAATCAATTTGTTTAAGATCTGGCAACAAATTTCTTTTGTGAAGTATCTACATCCCCTTCTCACTCACGTGTCCAAGCCTATGATTCCATAGTGTTGTATCCACTCCTCTAAAGCTAAAGATATATAATAATTAGTATTACCATTACATAAATAAAATTTACCTACCTTCTCTCCTTTTTCTATCACCAATGATCCTTTGGTGACCTTCCATGCCTTATCTATAAATATAGATATACAACATTCACTTTCCAAATGCCTTGTTGAAATTAGTCTTTTCCTTAGATCTGGAACATGTATTACCTCTTTCAACAACCATTAGTTTCCATTCCTTTTCTTTATTCTTACCTTTCCCATTCCAACAATTTTGCATGGTGCATCATCACCCAAATGAACCTGTCCAAAATCACCTTGCATATAATCTATAAACATTTTCCTATGGGGTGTGGTATGAAATGAATCCCCTGAATCTACTACCCAAGAATTAGAAATATTATCTACAGAAAGAATCAAAGCATTTTGTAACATATCACATGTTACATTTGCTTCCTGATTTTTCTCCCATTGTCCATCTCTTTGTTTCTTTGGAGATTTGCAGTATTTCTTCAGTTGTCCTTTCTTCCCACAATTCCATCACTCTATATTTCCTAGTCTAGATTTGGATTTTCCCTTATAATTCCCATAGTTCCCTGAGCCCTTTCCTCTATCCTTTTGTCTTCCTCTGTTCTCCATGTTTAATGCATTACTTGATGTCTCACCTGTGCTTTTCCATCACATTTCCTCACTAAGGATAACGCCAACAACATCATCAAATTTTAAAGTGTTTGAACCAGAGACAAAGTTACTTATAGTCATGACCAAGCTGTTCCAGTTTTCTGTAAATGAGCACAAGATTAGAAGAGCCCCGACCTCATCATCAAAGTCCACTTTTACAGAACTTAGATGATTAGTAACCGTATTAAATTCATTTAAATGATTTCCAACAGCGCCACCTTGTAACATCTTCATATTAAATAATATCTTCATTAGAAATACCTTATTGGACACCGAGGGTTTTTCATATAGTTTAGCCAATGTATCCATCAACTCTTTCGTTGTAGTTTCTTTCGAAATATTGAAAGCTACTAACATTTCCAGGCTCAAGCGTATCATTCCTAGTGCCTTTTTTTCAAGAGCCTCCCATTCTTCATCCTTCATGGCCGTAAAATTCTTTGCTATTCCACCCAATGGTAGGAATAGATCCTTATGATATAAAAAATATTTCATCTTCATCTTTCATAACTGGTAGTTTTGGCTATTAAATTCCTTGACCCTAAACTTTCCATATTCTGCCATTGTTCCCACTCAAACCAAGAACCCTCTTTTCCCGCGAATTACCTTTCCTCTGATACTAGTTGTTGGAAAAACAGGATCGTGGAGAAATAAAAAAAATAAAATGTGAAAATAAAACACAAAAGATACACAATACAATAGAGACACATATATATGTGGTTCACCCAGTGTGGGCTACGTCCACTAGAGAAATTTCCAAGTCCTTTCTTTTTATTATGCAGAAAATGAAGGGATACAACCTACCAGACACCCACTATAACTTCCTCTTATTTCTCTCGCAATCTCCTCTCTCAGAATACAATATTCAAAATGATATGCAACCACAATAGAATTCCCTCATAAAAGAGGGTTTCCTTCTAGGGAAAAAAACCCTAACATAACTTCTATTGTCAGATATGCAACCTTATAATGAATAGTCTGGATTTACTATGAAATTACAATATACATTTACAAGGCAATTTTTCCTTCAAGGGTTTTTCCCTTGAACCCCTGCTTTCCCTCAGACCTTGCAAGGGGGGCAAGCCCCCCCTACAACCCCCCCATGTGGAGGGGGGTACAATATTCTGGGGTGTATAGTCTTCATGGGGTATAAACATGGTTGAAAACAAAGACCAAGAAAACAAGAAGATAATCAGGCTTCACAACCAACACTTGAGATCATGAACATGCTATTCATTTGCAACAAGGAAGTGTACCACCTAAAATTAGGGCTTACAGGTACCCACATGCACAAAAGAGTGATATTGAGCTTATGATTCAAGAAATGTTAGAGGTTGGCATCATTCAACCTAGACAAAGTGAGTTCTCCTCACCAATGGTTATGGCTACAAAAAAGGATGGTTCATGCCATATGTGTCCATATTATAGACAACTCAACAAAATAACCATTAAATATAAGTTTCATGTTCCTATCATTGATAAATTGTTAGATGAATTGCAAAGAGCATTTTTTTTACTAAGTTGGATCTCCACTTTAGATATCATCAAATCAAAATGAGGCAAAACAAATTCCCAAAACATCCTTTAGAACACATGAAGGCCATTATGAGTTTTTGGTGATGCCATTTGGCCTTACTAATTCAAATTCAACATCTCAATTCATGATGAGTTCTATTTTCAAATCCTTACTCATAAAATGCGTGTTAGTTTTCTTTGAAGATATATTAATCTAAAAAAAAACATGGGAAGAACATGTAGAACATGCTGACATGGTTTTAAAACTATTGGAAGAGAAACAACTATATGAAAATCCCTCCAAGTGTTCCTTTTGGGTTCAAGAAGTGGAATATTAATGTCATATTTTATCTCATGAAGGTGTCAAAGTGAACCCTAAGTTATGATGGAATGGCCAATTCTGAAAACCTTGAAGAATCTTAGAGGAATCTTAGGATTGACAATATATTACTGCAATTTTATCAACAATTATGGTCAAATATAAGTATCTTTCACAACATTATTAAAAAGGGAGGCATTTTCTTAGACTGAAGAAGAAACCAAAGATTTTGAAAATATTAAGGAGGCTATGTGTACGACTTCTATATTGGCGATGCATGCCTTCACAAAAACCTTTATTGTGGAATTTGATTGTTAGGGACCTAACCTCCCTAAACCCCCACGTAGGTAGAATAATATAATTACATGTAATAAAGTCCAATATTAATAAGGCCTAGCAATAAGGAATTATAAGTCAAATGTACCCCTTCAAATGGTAGCGCATCAGACAACACCTGTATATGGATCAGACTAGATCTTCTGAAGCCCTCCATAGATAAACCGATCGACTTCCTGACTGCTATAGTGCCATCGAGAACAACACTCAGGAAGATACTCTATAATACCAAGGTAGTCGGGTAGTATGAATAAGGGCACAGTCTAGGCTCAGTTGGTGCCCTGAGATATTGGGTTGAGTACTACTATTGGACCCAAAATGTATATCATATATCTATAGCACATGGTAAACCCTTGTATATAGAAACCATGAATATCCTACCCCTGGGAACTAAGAAAAAAAAAAAAAAACCAGACAAGATCTATTGTCACGCAACTGTTCCTTTTGCATTGTGGTTGCTAAATTACTACACATTTCTTCATGTTAATCATTTGGGCATTTTTTCACTGCAATATTATTCAGGATGGAGTATAACTCTGCAGGAGTAACAAAAAAAAAAGAGTATAGTGGTACCTATCATTTGACATCCTTCTTCTCTGTGGTCCCACCCACCCCTCCAGACCCCTTTTGTTTCCCCTATACCATTTTCTTGCTCATTTTTCCAAATGACTACCACAAGATCCCAATAACTCAATTACTTGATTGCTAACACCCACTAGAACAAGGAAGACATCAAGACTATCAATGCCAACCTTAGCTCAATCAATTCAACTATTGAGATCCTCAAGGAACAATTTTCCCACATCAAATACCTCAAAGACCTCAAAGAAGACTTCTTGGGCCATTCCCATAACCCTTCCTCTTCTGAAAAACCATCTTATCAGGATGACCATGAATCTTCCATTACCAAGGTCCTCATACTACCCACTTTTCCCAAGACCTTTGCCCTTCCAGAATTGAGGTGAACAAATTTTATGGATCAGATCCTATAGGCTGGGTCATCCAAATGGAACATTTTTTCTCTTTGCATGGAATTACTGATGATTTAGCCAAGCTTTGTTATGGTGTCCTACATTTGGATCCAGAATAATGGAAATGGTGGAAATGGAGAAAAAAGTCACGCCAAGGGTATCTTGCTTGGACATAGTTTGTGGCCAAACTTTATGATTGCTGTGAATCTAACACCCACGATTTAGGTCGTTTGACCAAGTTAAACCAGTCTAGGAAATTGGAATACTTTATTGTTGCATTAGATCACTTGGCTTTCAGAATGGAGGGCATATTAGATGATTTCTTTAGGGAATGATTTATGAGTGGCCTCAAAGATGAAATTCGTGCCCATGTTCTCATGGAACGCCCCTAGACTTGGTTGGAAGCTAATCAATGAGCCAAGGAATCCCAACAGATTGTATCCTCCTAGTCCCGCAAACCATCCTTTCCTCCTTGCCCTAAACCCACCAATTTTTCCCCTCCTGCAACTCCCCTCAAGATCCATAAATTAACCAGGGATCAAATGGTTGAACATCAACTCAAGGGTCTTTGTTATAATTGTGATGACAAATATTTTCTCAGGAACAAGTGTAAGAAACAAAAGATTTTTATGGTTGTGATTGAGGATATTTCTGAAGAAGATGTTGTTATTTAGGATATGGAGGAACTACCACCTCCATCTGACCTCACCCCACCCTCTGATCCACCAGACATTGACCCGGTGATTTCACTTAATTCCCTCACTGGATTCTCTACTCCCTAGATTCTCAAATTAATTGGTTATATCCAAAATAGAAAATTCACCATCCTTGTGGACAGTGGTAGCACCCATAACTTTATTCATCACTACATTTCCCAAGAAGTCAATTGTTACATCCGTTCCATCAATAATTTTCAAATCGTGATTGCCAATGGTGGTTCCATGAAATGTGGGGGATGATGTGAAAATGTGTGACTCCAAATTGGTCAGTATCACCTAAAATCCCATATGTTTTCTATCAACATCGGTGGTCGTGAGAATGTTCTTGGTGTCGAATGGTTACGCACTCTAGGCCCCATTCTCATGGATTTTAAGGACTTAACCATACTACAGGAGGGGAAACCCTATAAGTTCCAAGGCATCACAACAGGATCCCTTGAGATCATCAGTTCCCATCGCATGAAACATCTCCTCAAAAAAGGTCATTCAGGAATTATATCCCAACTCCACTCCATTCATTTTGTTGAGACACCTTATGTGCCTCCCGACCTCCAATCTATCCTCTCCCACCACCAAGTTGTTTTTACTACCCCCAAAGAACTTCCCCCTTCCCGTGGATTCCATGATCATTCCATCCCTCTCATCCTGAGAATTCTTCCTCCCAATGTTCGGCCTTATCACCATCCCTTTTCCCAAAAGAATGAAATTGAGAAAATTGTTCATGAATTACTAGAAGCCGGTGTGATTTGTCCTAGTATGATCCCCTATTCTTCCCCTGTGGTTATGGTACTCAAGAAAGAAGGTACTTGGCGCATGTGTCCTGATTTTCGTGCCCTCAACAAACTCACAATCAAAGAAAAATTCCCCATTCCTTTCATTGATGACCTCTTGGATGAATTGAGTGGTGCTCATTACTTCACCAAATTGGATCTATGTTCTAGCTACCACCATATCCATATGAAATAATAAGACATTCCCAAGACTGCATTTTGCACTCATGAGGGTCATTATGAATTCTTGGTAATTCCCTTTGGATTGTGTAATGCTCCTTCCACTTTCCAAAGTCTTATGAATCATTTCTTCTATCCTTTTCTCTATCATTTTGTCTTAGTTTTCTTTGATGATATTCTCATCTATAGTAAAAATTGGCCATCCCATATCTCCCATATAAATCAAGTTCTCCATCTACTCTCTAAGCACCAAATTTTCCTCAAACAATCTAAATGTGCCTTTGGTGCCTTAGAAGTGGAATACTTGGGTCACATTGTCGGCAAGGATGGTGTTTGAATGGATCCTAAGAAAATTGAATCTTTGCAAGATAGGCCTCACCCTAAAACTCTTAAGATATTTTGTGGTTTTTTGAGTTTAAAGGGATATTATAGGAGGTTTGTTCGGAATTATAGAAATATTGTATATCCTCTCACTTCCCTCCTTAAAAATAATGCTTTCACTTGGAATTCAGCTGCAGATCATGCCTTCCAAGCCTTAAAATATGTTATGTGCTCGACCACTATCCTAGCCCTCCTAGACTTCACAAATATATTCGTATTGGAATTTGATGCTTCCAAGAAAGGAATTGGAGATGTTCTCATGCAAGTGGAAGGCCCTTGGCCTTCAATAGAAAGCAACTTTCAGAGCGACATTTAGGCCAATCCATTTATGAAAAGGAAATGTTATATATTCTGCATGCGGTGGATCTATGGTGTTCTTTTTTATTGGGTCAACAATTTCAAATCAAAACTGATCATCAGAGTCTTAAGTATTTCCTGGAACAATAAATTTCTTCCCCGGTGTTATGTGGAAAATATCTCTATGGCTAGGGTGAACCACAAAATACAGGTATGACTGTAGAAATCGACTCAATTCCAACATATTCTATATAAACTAATGTGCAAGAGAAGTAAGAAAGGCTTACCTCGTTCAAACATTTGATGTTGTCCACCATTGAGCACTTTGACCCAAAGCTTTATACCTACAACAAGTTCTCAACAAACAAGCCGAGGAAGCATATAGTGATGATATAACAGGTTAGCACATTAGATAGAATAATCCATCAATATACAAAACAAACATGCCGATGGATCATAACAAATATATTTTCAGGATATCAATTGGATGGGAAAGGAGTATTTCTATTAATAAATTATTAGCAGAAGTGAAAACATTACAGACTTTTGTGTCGACACAGTTCAAAACCAAGAAACCGAGTTCCTTCCAACTAGGCCTCCACCACTTCAATCCTCGACCAAAGGCAAGCTCATATAAGGGAGATAAAGAGGTTCTCCATCAATAAGGGAAGAGCTTGGGGGCTGAAAATTGTGTTTGGACTTAAAGGAAAAAGGGATGCAGACTCAATAATGAAGTAATAATTCCTCCAGAGTAACTTTTCTCTCAAAGTTGAATTCTCTCCCTTTTTCCATAGCTCGGAATTGGCTTCTTTATAGCCTTCAAAATGCAACTGAAGGGCCTAGTCAAAACATTTCCAGTATATGGAAGGCCAAGGATCATAGATATCCTGTCATGACATGGAAACCCGACATTTAATTTTGATTTTCTGGCACAAATCCTAATGTATGCAGGATGTAGTGGAGCAACCAACATATATGCTTGTTGTATAGATCTCAAGGTGCGGACAAGTGGAAAAATATTTTTTTGTCTCTGGATTTATCAATCAAGGAAAGGAAGTCTACATGGGGGAATGGAATAAGGTTCTCTGCAAGATTGCATAGGGTGAAGCAAATATTTCTACAATATATGCCCCCTAATGTGTGAGTTCAGAGGAGAATCTGCGATGGCCAAAATACATTATAAATAACCCAAAAGTGGAGTGGTAGAAAACCAGCTGGATGAACTCGATCGCTCATTACATTCTGTATTGACTTTGCATACATGGCTGCGAAAATACATTGCAGATCCATGTGAAAAATATACCAAACAAGTGTCCATGGACATGAATAGGAAAATACAAATGCGGTTACATGCCAAAAAATTGTCATAGTCACGAACAAGGCCCAGTAGAAACAATTTCAAAACCAAACTAAAGATATATTTATACCATGGAGTACAATATGATCTCCCATGATCATTGAAGTCGTATAGGTACCGGTCCAAATGAAAAGGAGGCAACAACTCAGGAAAGTTGCAGCCACACAGTGATGTCTTCAAGTCTTCTACACAATCCGCCAAAGGTGCAAGTCTACATCATGTGAATAAATGAGTTGAGGTCAAACACAATGAGACATCGTTTGATTATCAGTCATTGATGTATATTGTTAACAAACACGAGATATCCTACTAATAATTAAAGTAGGTATCAAGACACTGAGTATATTCTTACAAGTGTGAATAAAGGAGTTGGTGTCAAACACCTGAATAATCCATCGATCATGAGACATTGATGTATTCCCAACTATCGATGGTGAGAGATCCTACCACTAATGATTGCAAGTCTCAAGGTACTCATAAGACTCTAGGCCTCGTTTCCAGAATAAATGGGCTGATGTCAATGGAAAGAGAACCGGTGAAAGGAGAGCATTAAGGAATCTCTCATCAGTCAACATGAGGTACAAAGCAGGAGCTTCATGATTTGGTGGAAATCGGAAGAAGAACAAGTTCACGAACCAACGACCTTGTGCGTCTTTCACATGTCCCAAGTGAAAGCGGTACACCAAAAAGACCCTCTGAATAGCAACCAATGATGAAAAACTTCTGAAAAAGGCGAGGAGACCACCAATAAGGCTAATGGAATCCAAGACACTACATGAATCCCAATATGTGAATACATGTCTTGTCGTCAAATACAAAGGAAACCACCCAGGCAACGACCAATGATGAAATGTCGACTTTTGGGTTCAAGGTTACCTACCAATGATGGAAGTAGGGCCAGGGTACATGATAGGACTAAAGTATCATGTGATTCTGAGACAAATTGAGGGTATGGATGACATGCAAAGTTAAGAGTTCTGAGGAGTGGTCGACACAGGTTGATAGACTTCCTTTGAACAAGAGAAAGAGACATATGGTGGACCCTGGTAGCATAGACCTAATGATAAAATTATAAGATGCAGGAGGTATCAATGAAGTTCCCTGTAGGGACTGGAAGAGTAACCAGTCGATAGATAAGACTCTGTAATGATCTCAGCTTCCTAAGGCCATGCTAAACCCAAAATTATGATGAATGGACTCAAATCACTTTGTGCTTTGTTCAAAGGCGACATGACTGATGCCGATATAAGATAATACTCCCTTCCCTTTGGTTATGATTATGAGATCATTTACAAGAAGGGAAAGAAAAATGTAGTGGTCGATGCTCTTTCCTAGAAGTATGAAGAAGATGGGTCAATTTTCTCACTCTCCTTCATTGTACCAGATTGGATCCAAGATTTTTGTCAGGAATGGCTGCAAGACCCCAAAATTTCTAGCCTACTCCACCAATTGCAAGATGACGTAGCCCTCCCAACCCGCAGGTCGGAAGTCCACGCACACAGGATCTTTCCTCTTCCGCTGGCCTGAAGAGCTCTCGACCGGCTCTTCTATTTCCCCTTCGGGAAATCTGCACCCACAACAAAACTTCATGGAATTTTCCCTTCACGTTTCAGGAGATCGAACTCCACGATTTCATGAATCTGGTGGTCAAACGCCCTGTCTCTCAAATCCCCAAAACCCGAAAACAGTCAGCACTTGAACTTTTCTCTTTCTCTTTCGCTTTTCTCCTTATCGCGATTTCGGGAGTTGCGATGTCATGCAACTCTGCTCCACGAACCCCAAAATCCCGAGTCCCGAATTACCGAAACTCCGATGCACTCGCAAGGTTGACCTTTCAACGTATCCTCATTCCATCGGGATTGCGGACTTCGTGATTTCACGAATCATGATGCAAATATTTCATAACTTCAGTTCACAAAACCCCGAAATGAAAATCCACGACCAGATCCAATGACTCCTCTTGACTTGAATCTATGGCTCTGCCTCTCCTGAGCTTGAACCTTTGAAAACACGCTCCGTAACTCCCTTGCTCCTCCGTGAGATCTGACGGCTCGCGGAACTTCACAAATTTTCCAAGGAGAATTCCGACCCTCTGTTACCCTTCCTTCTCAAGGACTTCTGCAACCTTTCACCAAAGTGTTTTTCACGGTACTTAACCGCCTGCAACACAAACTTGCAACACCTTCTCAATACTCCAATGCGCAAACTTCCTGTGCTTCTCCACGATAATTTCAAAAGCTTTATCCTTCCTGAGATTTTTCCAACCCCGAGTCTTAAAGAAGACTCCTGAACACACTCCTTGCGGAAAATTCCTCAAGTTTGCAAACTTTGAATGTTTACTCGGCCTGCGCACTCCTTGCACGACTCATGTGCCTAGCTGCACTTTTGAGGGAATGAGAACAAAAGTTGTCTCTCCTGAGCTTTTAGAGATGAACTCTAACTTTTGTCAACGCACTCCTTGCGGACAAACTCCACTACACTCCTTGCAGGAACTCTTGCTCAGATAGAGAAACAATTGAAACTTATTTCCCTTACTCTTCCTCTCAGATTTTAGACATTTAGCAAGAAATCATACACACATAGCATAAACAACAAATTCATGACAGAAAGAGTAAACATTCATGAGCATAACATTCAACAATACATACACAGAGAATATTTAAACCCCATGAGTTTGAATCAAAGCTTTTTGTATTAATACAAAACTTCTGTACATGGAATTCTTCTACATAGCTCTCTGCTTCTTCTCTTCTATGCTCTATGCTCTCAACTGACATAATCCCATTCTTCTTCTATGTTACAATACACAATGAGGGTGTCTATATCCCGTTTCCCTCTTTCATTCTAAACTATCTAATCTACACATTAAATTCTATCTACTTGCATTAACTACTATAAATGTCTTCTACCTACTACGGATGAGAGAGGATCGCTCAAGGTCCTTTTACATTATACAAGTGTGCCTCCACTTGACGAATTCATTAATGTTTCAAGACGTTTTCAAAATTTGCGCTGGGTGCTTTTCCAACTGTCTTTTATCTCCGCGCTGGCTCACTTGAGATGCTCCTGCATCATACTCCCTCGCTTGAAAATTTTCATGGGCTCCTGTCCATGAGCTCGCACACGATCTGTCCATGCCTCTGGATCTCTGCTTCATTTTCCCAGCTGGCATATTCAACTGGATGGCCCTTCCATTTGACCAAATACTCAAAGTATTTCTTTCGCCTGGTCTTCTTACTGACCCTTTTGTCCAGTATGCGCTCCATCTGCGGCTTTTTTGCAGCTGGCATCTTCTTTCGCCACTAAACCTCTGGTTGTTCATTTCCTGCTTCTGCTTCCTCAGCTTTATAAGGGTACAAATCTGAGATATTGAATATTGGAGAAATTACGATCCCATCGGGTAATTCAATCTCGTAAGCATTTGCCCCAAATTTCTTCAAGACCTTGCATGGTTCGATTTTCTTCATTTTCAGTTTATTATATGTTCCTCTCAGGAACATTTCCTTTCTCAAATGTGCGAGGATCAAATCACCAACTTCAAATTGAAGCTATCTTCTGTGCTGATCTTCTCTCTGCTTATATTCCTGACTCGAACTTTGCAATCGTTCCTTCACCTGGCTATGAAGTTCTTTCATCGCTTCTGCGAAATCTTCTGCACTAGCACTCCTAGTCACAGTCTGTTCTAAATATCTCAGCTTAGAAATTCCTCTCGGCTGCATGCCCTAGACAATATGAAACAGACTCTTCCCCATGCTTCTATTAACTGAATCGTTATAAGAAAACTCCACCTATGGTAATATGTTATCCCACTGGCTGTGGTGTTCTGTCACCAAGCTTCTCAGTAAGTCTCCCAGACTTCTGTTCACAGCTTCTGTTTGTCCATCCATCCGAGGATGATAAGCTGAACTAAATGACAAGTTTGTTCCCAGCTTCTTCCATAAGGTTCTCCAGAAGTGTTCTACAAACTTAGTGTCTCGATCCAAAATTATGCTTCTTGGTAAGACATGAAGTCGAATGACTTCTTTGAAAAACAGATTCGCAATGTGAGTTGTGTCACTGGTTTTCTGACATGGAATGAAGTGTGCCATATTGGAGAATCTATCCACCACCACAAAGATTGAGTCAAACCCTCTTTGTGTTATTGGTAACCCCAATATGAAGTCCATGCTGACTGCATCCCACGGTCTCTTGGGTATGGGCAATGGTTGATAAAATCCTGCATTCTACCTCTTGCCTTTCGAATGCTGGAAAATTCCACATCTTTCCACGAATATTTTTATGTCTTCTCGCATTCCTGGCCAAAAATATGAATCATTCAACTTTGCAAACGTCTTGTCATGACCGAAATGCCCGGCCAATCCTCCACTATGTTTCTCCTTCAACAAATTCTCCCTCGTGGAGCATTTTGGAATACATAGTTGATTACCTTTAAACAATAATCCTTCCTGGATTATGTATTCTGCCCATTGGCTTCTATATCTGAGAATTGGATTCTCAACTACTTCGTACGCCTCTTTAAAATCTGGACCAGCTTGATACATCTCCCTGAGATCATCAAAACCCAACGTTTTGACCCTGAACTCCTGCAATAACAAACACTTTTTGCTCAAAGCATCAACAACTTTGTTAGCAGTACCAGAAATATGTTTAATCACAAAAGTGAAAATTTTCATATATTCAACCCATTTTACATGTCTTTGATTCAATTTCTCTTGTTGAGTCACAAATTGCAGTGCATGATTGTCACTGTATAAGACAAACTCCTTCGGGATCAAGTAATGTCTCCATTTCTTCAATGCCTGAATAATAGCATAGAACTCCTTGTCATAAGTGGGGTATTTGACTTTCGCTTCATTCAGCTTTTCACTGAAGTATGCTATCAGCCTGTCTTCTTGGCTCAAGACTTCCCCTATTTCAAATCCACTTGCATCGCATTTCACTTGAAATGTCTTTTGGAAATCAGGCAACACCAAAATTGGTTGTTCCGTGATTTTACTCTTCAACAAATTAAAACTCTTCTCAGCCTCTTCTATCCAGTGAGAATATTTGTGTCTCTTCTTCACTGTGTCCATCATCGGTGCACTAATTCCACTGAAATTCCTAATGAACTTTCAGTAGAAACTAGCCAATCCGTGAAAACTTCAAACTTCAAAGATATTTTTTGGTGACGGCCAATTCTTGATTACCTCCACCTTATCTGGATCCATCCTCAACTTATCTGCAAAAATAAAAAAACCCAAATAAATGAGCTCTGTCTTCATGAATGAGGATTTCTTCATGTTTATCAGCAGCTTCTCCTACTGTAACCTCTCCATCACCATAGCCAAATGTTTCAGATGCTCTGCCTTTATTTTACTAAAAATCAACATGTCATCCAGGTACACAATGACAAATTTTCTGATGAAATCCTTCAGGACTTCATTCATCAATCTCATGAAAGTACTCGGTGTGTTTGTTAAACCAAACGGCATGACAAGCCATTCGTATAACCCTTCATTGGTTTTGAATGCTGTCTTCCATTCGTCACCTTCCTTCATGTGAATCTGGTGATAACCGCTTTTTAAATCAATCTTTGAAAATAATTTTGCTCCACTCAAGCAATCCATCAGATCATCCATCCTTGGCAATGGAAATATGTACCTGATGGTTATCTTGTTGATCGCCCTTGAGTCAGTACACATCCTCCAGCCTCTGTCTTTCTTCGGGCTGAGTACTGTCGGAACAACACACAGACTCAAGCTTTCCCTGACCAAACCTTTGTCCAACAAATCCTGGACTTGTCTTTTGACCTCTTCATTCTCCTGCGGCACCAATCTATACGTGGCTTTGTTTGGAAAACTAGCTCCCAGTATGAGATCAATGTGATGACTCACACTTCTGATTGGTGGCAACGAATGAGGTAGTTCGTCCACTACTATGTCAGCGAACTCTTCCAGCAGTTCCTGAACCTCTTCTGGTAAATCATCTACCCTTGTGCTGGTTAAAACAATCTTTGGCTTCCTGACCACAATGAATTGCGGTTCCTCCTTCTTCTTAACTTCTGTAAGAAGTTCCTTCCCACTCATGAGAAGTACATTGTTACTTACTTCAGGTTTCACCTCCTTATCTTTGATTGGAAGTAACATGTGAGTTCTCCCATTCTTCTCTAGGGTGTATGTGTTCATTCTCCCGTCATGAATCACATTTCTGTCATATTGCCATGGTCTACCCAGCAATAAATGACAAACATCCATGGGAATGACATCACAAAGTATCTTATCATTATATCTTCCTATATTAAATTCAACTAAACATTGTTTAGTGACAGTTACTTGATGTCCTTTTTGTAGCCATGAAACTCTGTATGGGCTTGGATGTTCAACCGTCTCCAACTCCAGTTTTTCTACCATCTCCGTTGAAACGAGATTATCCATGCTACCACTGTCCACAATGACCTTGCATACCTTGTCTTTGGTCTTGCAAGCAGTCTGAAAAAGTTGGTTTCTTTGAATTGAACTCTCCACCTCCTTCTCTGGTGTCAAAAGAGATTTTCTCATCATCAACGATCTTCCGCCTTCAACATCCTCTGCTTCAATATTTCACCTTTGTGCTTCGGCAATGCGAGTCTCTCCTTCTTCTTTCTTTTTGTTTGGACACTCATAAGACTTGTGTCTGACCTTTCCACACGTGAAGCATTTTATCGCTCCACCTCTTCCTCTTCCTTTACCTCTAGTACGAGGAAAAATATTATTATCAGCATACTCTCCTTTCTGATCAACATACCGCCCTCTTTGCCCAGCGTATTTCCCTCGATGTGAGATTCCACCTCTCTCAATCTGATGTTTCTTCCATTCTTCTTTAGGCTTCTGATTTCTATCTTGGACAACTGATTTTCCCCTGGCTTGACTTTTGCCTCAGCCTCTTTGACCCTGATTTCAGCTCAGCTTCTCTTCCGCCTTTAGAGCCATCTGATAAGCATCTTCCACCGTTTAGATGGTCATCATGCTCATCTCATCCTGAATTTCGTATCTCAGGCCATTCATATACCTGGAAACCTTTTCATCATTACTTTCACGATGACCTACTTTGATGTTCAACCTGTAGAACTCTTCAGTGTACTCCTTCACTGTCATCAACTTCTGTCTCAAGTTCTGCATCCTTCAAAACAGAGTAATTTGATAATCTCTAGGGATGAATTTCACATTCATCTTTGCGATCATCTTGTCCCAACTCTTGATCTTCTGCTTACCATGACAACATCTGTCAGCTTGTAGCTCATCCCACCACAATGATGCATGTCCCTTTAATCTCATGACAACATTCTTTACCTTCTTGTCCTCTTCGACATCTTCATAGTCAAAGTATGTGTCCAGAGCTCTAATCCAATATAGAAGCTCCTCTACATCTAGATTTCCCTCATAAACTGGGATGTCCATCTTGGCTCTTTCACTCATTCTTGCAACAGATCTAAGCAAGCGTTTGTTTGTTGCATCTTCTGCTGTGACTTATTCTTCGTCATGTCCAGCTTCATTTTCGCTTTCGGAATCACTAACATCCCTAGCACTGGTTGTGCGCCTCTATGTTGTCTCCATGTCTTCAAGTCTGGCACGTAGGTCACGCATCTGTCTCTCCATGGCTGGATCAAGCATCTGCCTACCCCTTATTCTCGGCATTTCCCTATCCTCTGGTGGATCATATGTTTGCCTGTCCCTTCTTCTCGGCGGCATGGTGAAACTTCTTTTCCCTACTACAGAAATCAAAGAAACCTTTCTAGCCTCTGATACCAAATAATGACGCAGCCCTCCCAACCTATAGGTTGGAAGTCCACGCACGCAGGATCTTTCCTCTTCCGATGGCCCGAAGAGCTCTCGGCCGACTCTTCTATTTCCCCTTTGGTAAATCTGCACCCACATCAAAACTTCATGGAATTTTCCCTTCACGTTTCGGGAGATCGGACTTCGTGATTTCGTGAATTCGGTGGTCAAACGCCCTATCTCTCAAATCCCCGAAACTCGAAAATAGTCAAAACTTAACCTTTTCTCTTTCTATTTCTCTTTTCTCCTTATCGTGATTTCAGGAGTTGCGATGTCATGCAACTCTGCTCCACGAACCCCAAAATCCTGAGTCCCGAATTACCGAAACTCTGATGTGCTCACAAGGTTGACCTTTCAACGACTCCTCATTCCATCGGGATTGCGGACTTCACGATTTCACAAATCCTGATGCAAAGATTTCGAAACTTCAATTCACGAAACCCCGAAATGAAAATCCACGACCAGATCCAATGATTCCTGTGGACTTGAATCTTTGGCTCTACCTCTCCTGAGCTTGAACCTTTGAAAACATGCTCCGTAACTCCCCTGCTCCTCTGTGAGAACTAACGGCTCGTGGAACTTTGTGAATTTTCCATGGAGAATTCCGACCCTCCGTTACTCTTCCTTCTTAAGGACTTCTGCAAGCTTTCAACAAAGTGTTTTTCATGGTACATAACCGCCTGCGACACAAACTTGTGACGCCTTCTCAATACTCCAATGCGCAAACTTCCTGTGCTTCTCCATGATAATTTCGAAGGCTTTATCCTTCCTGATATTTTTCCAACTCCGAGTCTTAAAGAAGACTCTTGCACGCACTCCTTGTGGAAAATTCCTCAAGTTCACAAACTCTGAAAGTTTACTCGGACTGCGCACTCCTTGCACGGCTCCTGTGCCTAGCTGCACTTCTGAGGGAATGAGAACAAAATTTGTCTCTCCTGAGCTTTCAGAGATGACCTCTGACTTCTGTCAACGCACTCCTTGCGGACAAACTCCACTGCACTCCTTGCAGGAACTCTTGCTCAGATAGAGAAACAATTGAAACTCATTTCCCTTACTCTTCCTCTCAGATTTCAGACATTTAGCAAGAAATCATACACACATAGCATAAACAACAAATGCATGACAGAAAGAGTAAACATTCATGAGCATAACATTCAACAATACATACACAGAGAATATTTAAACCCCATGAGTCTGAATCAAAGCTTTTTGTATTAATCCAGAACTTCTGTACATGGAATTCTTCTACACAACTCTCTGCTTCTTCTCTTCTATGCTCTATGCTCTCAACTGGCATAATCCCATTCTTCTTCTATGTTAAAATACACAATGAGGGTGTCTATATCCTGTTTCCCTCTTTCATTCTAAACTGTCTAATCTACGCATTAAATTCTATCAACTTGCATTAACTACTATAAATGTCTTCTACCTACTAAGGATGAGAGCAGATCGCTCAAGGTCCTTTTACATTATACAAGTGTGCCCCCACTTGACGACTTCATTAATGTTTCAAGACGTTTTCAAAATTTGTGTTGGGTTCTTTTCCAGCTGTCTTTTATCTCCGCGCTGGCTCGCTTGAGATGCTCCTGCATCACAACACAATTCATCAGTTTCTCCAGTGTACTATTGGCATGATGAAGAGATTCTCTACAAAGGTCGTTTGTATTTATGCAAGAAATCCCAACTTAAATCCATGGTGCTTTATGAACTTCATGCATCACCCACATCCAAGAATTCATGGTTTACCAAAACCTATGAATAGGTAAAACGTTATTTTTTCTAGGAGGGTATGAAACAAGATGTGCACACATTTTTGGATGAATGTGAGGTCTGTCAACGCAACAAGGGAGAAATTGTCAAAGCTCCAGGCACACTCCAACCACTTCTGATTCCCCCTTCTATTTGATGAGATATTTCTATGTATTTCATTGTAGGATTACCTAAACTAGACAATAAATCAATAATCATGGTGGCTGTAAATCATCTCTCCAAATATTCTCATTTACATTCATCATGGTGGTTGTATATTGTCTCTCCAAATATGCTCATTTTTGTTCTCTTCAACACCCATTCATAGTCGCCACAGTGGCTCAAATATTCATGGATAATATCTTCAAGCTTCATGGCATGCCTAATTCTATTGTCTCTGACAGAGACCCCACTTTCACCAACAATTTTTGGCAAGAATTGTTCAAGCCACAGGGAACCCAATTTCATCTCAACACTTCCTATCACCCCTAGATGGATGGCCAGATGGAAGTTGTCAACAAGTGTTTGGAAACATATTTGAGGTGTTTTTCATATGAGAGGAAAATTTTTTGGGCTCAATGGTTACCCCTAGTTGAATGGTGGTAGAACACATCTTACCATACATCTACTCGCATGACTCCTTTTGAAGTAGTCTATGGTCAAAATCCCCCATCAGTTCTCTCCTATATGCCAACGGTCTCGAAGGTTCAGGAGGTTGAAAAACATATTACAGTATATGAGGCTATTCTTCATGCCCCCAAAGACAATTTGGTCATGGCTCAGAATCACATTAAGAAACAAGCAGATCAAGGTCATTCTGAACGCCATTTTGTTGAAGGGGACTAGGTATTTCTTCGACTACAACCTTATAAGAAAACTTCACTCAAAGATCAACACTGTCAGAAACTTGTGCCCAAATTTTATGGTCCTTATACAATGCTCAAGCATGTGGGATCGGTGGCCTATCGGTTAGCTCTACCCAGTCAGTCAAAGCTCCATCCTATTTCTCATGTTTCCTTCTTAAATAAGGTGATTGGAACTAAGTGCCAAACTCAAACTAGTCTCCCTGAGTTGGATGAAGAAGGTTCCATATGGTTGCAACCAAAAGCATTCTTGGCCCAGAAAGAGCATCATCTTCGTCAACGCACCATCCAGGAAGTGTTATTCCAATGGAAAGATACACCTATAGAAGATGCCACATGGGAGCCGACCACCATTCTATAACAATTCCCTCATCTGAAGCCTTGAGGACAAGGTTTTTCTTCAAGGGGGAGGGCATGTTATGGATATAACCTCTGTAACCCCTCATGTAGGTATAATAATATAATTCCATGTAATAAAGGACAATATTGATAAGGCCTAGCAATAAAGAAGAATAAGTCAAATGTAAGAAGACCAAATAGAAGCTTTTGCTTCTAGAAGGATCTTCCTCTAGATTGTTCTTTTGGATAGATAGATTTAGTATAAGTAGAAGTAGAGGGTATGCAAAATCTTGTCTTGGATATTATTGTAATAGATCTATTCTCTGCTAAAGGTCTCCCCCTCGAAGAGGCAAGTGAACATTTCTATTAGTAATCAAAGTGCTCTTTCTGGTGTTATTCTGGTGTTATTTTAGTATTGTTCGAGTTATATCATTGTTTCTCTGCCATTTCTAGATAAAATATTTATGTATTGCATACTATTTTATATCTGGAATACTACAGTGATGCCTTAGAACATGGAATTGTTTTAGTTTTAATGCAAGAAGTAAACCCCCTTTCCTTTAAAATTAGCCATCTTAAAGGAAATAAATTACTCAAACCCATTTCTGAAAGGTAAATGTTGGCCGTATTACATTCGGTTAATAAATGATGCCCTTACATAATAGGAAGACTGTTGGAGGTAGGCCAAAGAGGAAAGAAAGAATGCACGAGGAAAGCGATAGTTGGAAGGAAGAACAACATGCGCTCATGCAGGGAAGACCTAACGACGATAGGTTTAGGGTTTTGGTAATGTATTGTAATGGATGAAGAGACATAAATGTATAAATATAGATACTTATGTATCATAAGGGGTGTGGATATATACTTAGGTATCGTTCAGTTCAGAGTAGTATCGAGTTTATCTAGTTATCTATGAGTTGTTGCGATATGTAAGATTTTTCTGTATGATCTATTTTATATAAGATGTTGAGCTAGAGAGGATGAAGGAGGGTAGATATTGGGGGTTAGATCGCAAGCTGAGGAGACAGGTGCAATCTAGTCCACCTCATATAGATCTTACCCGATGAGGAAGAGTTGTAAGTGCACAACATTGTAGTGACAAAACGACTATAATAAAAGAGATAAGAGAAAAATCTTTGTGGACGTAGCCTAGGAGGGGGTGAACCACGGTAACATCTGTGTTATGTGATGAATGCATGCATATATTTATTGTCTTCAGTAGTTATTGTTATGTTTAATGAATGAGTTGTTATATTTCCTCCTTATTTGCAAATGATAGTATATTGCGTGTACAAGTGATAATAGTGGTTCAATATACAATTCTCATATCTCACACTCAATCCTACGCTGTAAACACATGATTATTACAACCACCCATTAAAGATATCTTGGGTGAGACTGTGTAGTGCACTCTATGCGTTGTGTTTCCTTCTGGTTTACCAGGAGGGTCGATAGTTTTAGAGGCTTTGTTGGAAACCCGAACAAACATGAACCTTGGGTCAATAAACTTAGACAGAATAGGAGAAGAAGTAACCAAAAAATGGTTCTATTGCCACTAGTAGGAACATGAGAGGATTGAGTAGATGAGATAGGTTGAACAAGAGAAGAGTGAAGAAAAGAAGAAAGCAATGATCCATTAGAAGGGGATGTTGAGACTGTGGAATCCCACAAAAGAAGAGATTGAAACTTGGCTAAGAACCAAAGAGCTAGAGTTTTCATAGAAATATAACATAAACCCTAGATTAACACCCCGAAAATATATGGAGAAATACGTGCTTACTGATCTACATGAAGTATTTTCTACGATTTTCCACATCTATTGCAGGAGTGGATACTAAAGTTGAAGGATAACCATGCAACGAACCAGATCTGACTGTTAGAGTGGACCCCAGTAGAGATTGAGCAGTTACAGCAGGTGAACAACAAATTCACCCGCGTAGTAGATTTTTGTCTTGACAGTATTGTGGCAGGTTTTATAATAGTGTTTGTAGTAGACACAGTGAAGTCGTATAGCGCAACGGAGCAAGAGTTTTTACAAGGACCTCGAGGAAGGTACATTAAATCGTTGGATACGTCTATTAAGATATTGCTATATAATAAAGGTGTAATGAAAATGGAGTCAAACATTTAAACTTCCCTGCATGCATGGGGGAAGGGGGTAAGCATTGACAGAAAGAGGAGAAATGGAAGGAGGACAGGATAAGGGAAATAAGGAGGAACCCTTGGACCTGATTATGATGGATGACGACTAGATCAAGAGAATCATGGCGATAGCTAGAAATACGCATAGTGGAGTACCCTACCAATACAAGGTGAATACCAAGAAGAGAGCCGTAGCCGCAAGGGAAGGCTTGGTGAGTGACGAGGAAGAGGTAGATGATCTCTAGGTTGTGGATCAGATTGAGGAAATCATGCGTGCAACATATGAGAGGAAGATGAGAGGTCCAAGAGCAGGAAGAGAAAGCAACAATCCTATCCATATTAATGTCAGTGTGGAATCCATGTGTGACTAATACACCAAAGATAACACCACCATTTAGACAACTGAAGTTCAGAAGAAGTTAGACAACAGGAAGTACATCCACACAAGGAACAACAACTGGAGGAGCCAGTTCAGGAAACACTAGTTAGGTATCTACACCGCATGGAGGTAGTAGTTCAATGTTAGGAATGGCAGGACACAATCCCACCATCAGGTTACCAGAATTTCGAGGAGAAGTAAAAAAATACCCTAAGAAACACTTGTTCATTTTTGAAAATATCTAGGAAGAAAAACAGATCACTGATGAAGATACTAAACTTGCACAGTTAGCTATTATGCTAAGATACTGTGCAGTAGACTGGTAAATGAGTCTAGATGCAAACAATGCACCTGGGACAACAAGGAAACTAACAAACATTAAGAATTTATTGATTAATGAGTTCTAGAAGTTGAGCTTATAGGATCAATACATGAATGAGATGATAGAAATCCAACAGAAACCTAGAGAATTTGTTTGGGAGATTGACCATCGATTCAAGCATTTAAAAGGCAAGTTGAAGTATCTCATGACCGATATGAAACATAGGCACTTGTTCGTCAATTCACTACTACCACACTTAAAATTCCCATTGCGACAACACAAATTCTAGATGCATGCAGAGGCTCTGCAGGCAACCCTGCAGCTGGAAGAAAACCAATATCAACAAACAGACCTAACTATCGAAGAACTGAATGAGGATTTGAAGAACTTAATGTTCCAACTAAACTAGAATAAGAGTAAGGACAAACGAGAATTTTTTTGGTGTACCACATATAGGACAGAAGGACACCAGAAGAATGAATGTCTGACATTCACATAGTATATGGCAGCAGGAATGCCATATCCATTACCAACAGGAGGAATATGGTGTGAAATATGCAAGAAACTGGGTCACGATCCTTATCACTGTACAATGATGCAGGAATACCAGACAGTACCAAAGAGTTCATATTGCAACTTTTGCAAGTCAGTGGGCCATGACGACAAAGATTGTAGAACTATGGAGTTGATGCGAGAAAGGACATCAAATGCATATAGAGTGTAGGAAGAAATGATGACTGGGCAAGCCACACCACACTTTAATCAAGTTCCATCTCCATACAACACTGCGCAATAGTAGTATAATACTACGCAATAACCATATAATAACGTGCAACTTCAGTACAACACAACACAACCTCAGTACAATATCGCGCAGTATAATCAGGCACCTTAGTATAACACGTCGAGAGGAGATAGAGCAGGATACAGAGGTGGAGGATGAGCCAGAGGAGGTTTTGGACGAGGTAAAGGACCAATAGTATGTCCAAATTGTCAACAACCAGGACATTATGCAAGATAATGTCTGCTTCCACCAACGACTTGTATGTATTGTCACGGATCAGATCATGACACAAAAGATTGTCTAACATTATTAGTAAAGATCTAGGAAAAGAGAAACCAAAACAACCAGAATTTTCAGTGGATCTTAGCCAAAGAAAGGGATGAAGGATGAAACATCAACATAGTTATCTGCGGAGGAGCTAAAACAGGAAACGACGCCACTCGACAAGAACTAGTACAAAATCAATGGATGAAGAAGAACGCAGAACCAAGGAAATAGTTTGACGCGCAGAAGGAGAAGGAGGTATTTAAGCAAGAAAGACAATAATTTCAGAAAGAATACATGGCGTCGACTTCAAATGTGCATCAAAACAAGGAAGCACCAGAGTACGAGATGCCTCCAGTATTGGATCATACCAACGAAATGCAGCCCATGGGACAAGCAAGTACAATCAAAGGATTTCTGCAATCATGCGTAAAAGTATTAAATGATCCATCATCCATGAAAATATTACAAAACATATTAGAAAAATGTAGTATAGAGACAGAAGGCAAACTAGAAAAAAAAACAGTTAATCACCTACATACCAGGATAAGAACAAGTAGGGAGTTCAGACTAAATGCAAACATTGGAGACTTCAACATGGGAGACATCATACTAGATCTAGGATCTGAAGTTAATGTATTACCAAAGAAGACATGGAAATGCATGGGAGAGCCCACGTTAGGTTACTCCCCTGTTCAACTGAAATTAGCAAACCAACACAGCGTCTTACCAATTGGTAGACTGAAAGGAGTAACAGTATATCTAGATGGAGTGCGCACTAAAGTGGACTTTGAAGTCATTGAAATAGTGGACGACACAACACCTTACCTAGTGTTTCTTGGTCTGGATTGGGTGTTTGACAACCATTCCATAACCAACTTAAAGACAATAAATATGACATTTGAGTCAGGAGAATATAGGGTCATTGTGCCATTAGACCCATCAGAAGGGGAAAGGTTTGTAGAACCTACTTTCTTAGACCTAGAGAAAATAAACCAGTTGTACAGAACAACTGCGCATGATGAGGATTACGTAAACCCAACCACATATGGGATACTCAGTTGGTGGAGCATTAATTCATGTGCAACAGACTCAGATACCAGTTTAGAGAAATAGAAATAAAGGCTACACAAAGTGTCCACGAGAATATGTGCAAGAATAGATCACACAGTAAGATGGGTCAACACAGAAATAAGGGAACCTCTCAGTTTCCACGGAATACACGATTTGGAAACATTATTGGCATAGTATGAAGATGAATTTTTAGAGAATCAAAGAATGTTATCACTTGATATAGCACTCAAGGCCACACCTGTAATATGGTGGGGAACACACAAAGAGAGAATCATAGATTTGTACCAATGTAAGCGGTTACTGCGCATAAGGTTCGACACAGAACAAAAAGACAAAAAGAAACAAAATTATGATGGACAAGGGGCACCAACGGAACACTTGGAGGAGTGTAGAATGTTGTGGAAAATGACACCCCCAGAGGAATGGGATCACTAATTTATACACACCCTAGAGGGCATACCAACGAACTAGTATACAAACCAGGAATTGCGTAGAGGAACTACGACTTGGACGACATTGCAACATAATTTTACAGTCACTTTCTCATTCGAGCATGAGAACCCCAACATAGATGCAGCTCTGAAACAGATGAGAGGTGTGATATTCATCAAAGAACCAGAAGTAGAACTCATAACAAAAGAACAACAGTGGAACAAACAAACAGTTAAGGAACTGTTGTCATGTTACCATGTACAAGAGGAAGCACCAGATGAAGACGATCCACACGATATTTAGATTGAAGAAGCAGAAGGAGAAAGAGAAGTGGAAGGTCAAACCATAAAATCAAAATTCATTTCTGCGCCGATCAAATTAAATAAAGTCAACATTGGGAGAGTGGAGCATCCCAAAATGGCTAGCATTGGAGACTACTGGGATAAGCAAACAGTGGAAAGCATAACAAAGTTACTGCGCGAGTACAAAAACTTGTTTCCCATGACATTTACAGAGATGAAGGGTATAGCTGGAGAGCTAGGAGAAATGAATATACCACTCAGACCTGAAGAGAGACCGATTAACAATGACCATGTAGATTGAACCCAATATATAAGAAGAAAGTCAAAGCTGAGATTGACAAGATGCTCGACACCAAAATCATAGAACCGGTCGAAGAATCAGAATGGATAATTCTGATGGTATTTCATGAAAAAAAACAAGGAGGGATAAGGATATACATTGACTTAAGGAAGTTTAACGATGCATGCTTACATGAGCCATTCCCTACACCTTTCACAGATGAAGTGTTAGAGAACGTAGGTGGACATGAAGCTTACTCATTCATTGATGGATTCTCAGGCTACCATCAAATAAAGATAGCACAGGAAGCCATATACAATACCACGTTTGTGACATAATGGGGATCCTACCAATACACAGTCATGCTGTTTGGACTGAAGAATGCACCAACAATATTCTCTAGAGTAGTCATCGCCGCGTTTAAAGAATTCATCCATAAGTTCCTAGAGGTTTACCTGGACGACTGGAAAATCTACAGTTTGTTGAAATACCATGTAGAAGTCTTACGGATGATGTTAGAGAGATGTAGGTAGTGCCATATATCACTGAAAATAAAGAAATGCATATTCAGAACATCATTTGGGATACTATTGGGCCACATAGTATGCAAACAAGGTTTACTAGTAGATCCTGCAAAGGTTGCAGTAATTGTTAACTTACCACCACCAAAAACAGTCTGTCAGTTAAGAGCGAAATTGGGACACACAGGATACTACAGGAAATTCATTAAAGGGTACACACAAATCACTGCACCAATGGAAAAATTGTTAAGAAAGGATACAAAATTTCAGTGGAACAACGAGTGTCAACACGATCTGGATACCCTTAAGGAAAAGATGGTCACCACGCCAATATTAGTATTTCCAGACTGGGAGAAGACATTCCACATGCATGTAGATGCAGTAGCCATATCCCTTGGAGCTGTCTTGGCACAACCAGGAGAGGGGGATTTGGATCACCCATAGCCTTTGCAAGCAGAAATCTATCAGAATCGAAGCAGAAATATAACACTACAGAGAGAGAAGGCCTAGCTATGGTCTACGCATTGCAAAAGTTCAGACACTACTTATTGGGGAAACACTTTAGGATGTTCACAGATCACTCATCCCTAGAATACCTAGTCAACAATCCAGTGTTGGGGGTGAGAATTTGTCGATGGTTATTGTTATTTCAAGAATTTGAATTTGAAGTAATAGTCAAGCCAGGAAAATTGAATGCAGGACCTAACCACCTATCAAGAGTCACAAATGGAGAATAACATATGAACTTAGAAGAAAAGTTCCCAGATGCACAGTTGTTCTCATTCCAGATCACTGATGAATACTTCACAGATATCATTCAGTACTTGATCACAGGTACTGTGCCTCAAGAATATAACACCACGTAGAAGAAAAACCTGGTAGTCTGCGCCGCAGATTATCAACTGATCGCAGGACACTTATATAAAATGGGTGCAGATAGCATCTTGCGAAGATATGTGTTAGAACACAAAATTCCAACAGTTTTAGAAGAAGCCCACGAGGGAATAGCAAGAGGGAAATATGCAGGAAAATTTACTATGCAGAAGGTATTGCACGTAGGACTATGGTGGCCGACGATTCACAAAGACTCGAAGGAGTACTGTCAAAGATGTGATGTTTGTCAAAGGGTAGGTAAACCCAATAGAAGGGACAAAATGCCATTACATGTTAAGCCCTAATATTGGCTCATTACCCCTTAATTGGGGCATATTATATTAGTAATGTTATTTTATTTATGTCGGCTTTAGGCCATTAGTTGTAATTATACCTCCTAGTCTCCTATATATATCAAGGAGACATTTTCATT
>ML781341.1:726040-752754 GCA_009831015.1 Picea engelmannii | reverse complement strand
ATTTTCTAACATTTAATCACAAATTCCCTTTTAATACTAAAATGAATAAAGTGGAGAATAATAAGGTGAAACCCAAGTATATTTATGGAAATGATATCGTGAAAGGTTAATGGGGCGATGAAATGTGGAGAATGATGAAGGGAAAGGTGGATGAGAATAAGACATTTATGAGCCCCAACAACAGGCCAAAGCGTAAAGAAATACATTTTTGGGAAAGAAATCATGCACGAGGAACACGACAACTGGAAGGAAGAACAACACGTGCACATGCAGGGAAGACCTAACGACGATAGGGTTAGGGTTTTGGTAATGTATTGTAATGGATGAAGAGCTAGAAATGTATAAATATATATACTTACGTATCATAAGGGGTGTGGATATATACTTAGGTATCGTTCATTTCAGAGTAGTATCGATTTTAGCTAGTTGTCTATGAACTATTGTGATATGTAAGATTTTGTTGTATGATCTATTTTGTATAATATGTTGAGCTAGAGAGGATGAAGGAGGGTAGATATTGGGGGTTAGATCACAGGCCGAGGAGCCTGGTACGATCTAGTCTTCCTCATATAGATCTTACCCGACAGGGAAGAGTTGTAAGTGCGTGATGCTGTAGTGACAGAAAGACTATAATAAAAGAGTTGAGAGACAAATATTTTTGGATGTAGCCTAGGAGGGGCTGAACCATGGTAACATCTGTGTTGTGTGATGAATGCATGTATATATTTATTGTCTTCAGTAGTTATTGTTATGTTTAATGAATGAGTTGTTGTATTTCTTGCTTATTTGCAAATGACGGTATATTGCACGTACACGTGATAATAGTGGTTCAATATACATTTCTCATATCTCACACTCAATCCTAGGCTATAAACACATGAGTATTAGAGCCACCCATTAAATCTATCTCGGGTGAGACTGTGCAGTGCACTCTATGCATTGCATTTCCTTCTGGTTTACCAAGAGGGCCGATAGTTTTAGAGGCTTTGTTGGAAACCCGAACAGACATGAACCCTGGGTCAATAAACTCAGACATAATAGGAGAAGAAGTAACCAACAAAGACACTTCAAGGTAAATATGGATAATGATAGTTTGAAGTAATTATTAGAACAATGATTATAGTAAGAAGTGCAACAAAAACAGGTTACAAAGATGCTAGGATATGACTATGAAATTATCTAAGAAAAAGGAAAATAAAATATGGTGGTAGATGCACTTTTAAGGAAAGAAGAAGACACAGAGGGTTTACTGAGTGCTATTTCCATTCCACACTCTTATTAGGTGGAAGAATAAATGATAGAATGTAATTAAATATCAAATGGTATGCAATATCATTTAAAAAAAATACAATAGGACCCAAGTGCATTAGATAAATTTGTGTGGAATAATGATTTACTATGGTATAAAGTTCACTTATATTTATGTAAGAATTACTAACTCAAATAAAAGGTCCTTTAGTAATTTCACACTTCTGGTATAAGAGGACATTTAGGGTTCTTGAAAACTTACCATAGGATCAAGAAGGACTTTTCATGGGAAGGTATTAAAACTGATGTCCAAAATTTTGTGGCTAAATGTGTGGTTTTCAATAGAACAAAGGAGAAACAATCAAGGCCCCAGGTCTCCTACAATCATTATCTATACAAAGTCAACATTGGGAATAGGTTTCAACATAATTTATTACAAGTCTACCCAGGTCCAAAGGAAATAATGCCATCATGTTATCAATGGATCTAGTCACACAGTGTACCCATTTTTTCTCCCTTTCTCATCCTTTCAAAAAAAGTGCAATATCCATAACAATAATGGATACAATTCAAAGGCCACATGGAATCCCTAAGATCATTGTAAGTGACACATATCCAATTTTGACTGGAAATATTTGGGTTGAATTATTTTCTTGTATGGGTGACCAATTTTCTCATGTATCCTCTTACCATCCTCAATATTATGGGTAATTAATAAATTCCTATAAGGGTATCTTTTTATCTTTGCATACGATAAAAAAACATAATGGGTCAAGTGGTTTCCCTTGGAAAAATGGTGGTACAACACATCCTTCCATACTTCATAAAAAATTCCCCATTTATGGAAATTTATGGATATCATCCTCCATCCATCACATCACCCTTGAAAGGGAAATCAAAGGTTCAATAAGTGGATGACCACATAGAGCACCAACAAGAGGTTCTCAAACTATTGAAGTGCAACTTGGTTACAACACAAAATAGGATGAGCCAACAAGTAGATCAACATCGCAGTGAAAGGAAATTTGAAGTGGGGGATTAGGTATTTATATGGATACAACCATACAAATAGATGTACCTCAATCAATAGAATAAGGACAATAACTTAGCACCCAATTATTATGGTCCATATAAAGTGTTGTAGAGGATTGGAAGTATGGCTTAAAAATTGGAGTTACCTCCATCTTTTCATGTACATCCAATATTCCTTGCTTATTTCTTAAAGAATGTAATAAGTGATAAGATTCTAGTTTAAAATATTTTACTAGAGAGCAACGAAGAAGGGGAAATCATACTAGAACAAGAAACAATCCTTGGAACAAGGGTTAAGAAGTTGCAAAATTGAGCAATTACTAAGTATCTCATCAAGTGGAATAACTTACCAATAGAACACATGACATGGGAAGATGATATCTCCATGAAGAAACATATGTAGCTAATCAAATGTTGAGGGAAACACTTGTTTGGAGGGGAGGGGTAGTATTATCCCCTAGACAAAGGCCAATGTTAAGCATAAATTCCCATGTAAATCCCTAGATATTGAGTTGTTGTATTTCTATTGTTATATCAATATTGTCTATTATACTTTTTAATTGTAATTGTACCCTTGGTTTCCTATATATATACCAAGGATACCTAGCTTTAGGATCATCTCATATTGTACACGTGTTTTATTGTAAAAGGAGTTTTCCCCCTTGAAGAGGCTTCACATTCATTCTTCTCTCTTTATCAAGGCGTGGAATTACTTTTCTCTCTTTTTATGTTATTTGATCGTTTGGTGTATAAAATTTTCCCCCATGCATTTCCCCTTTCTATTTTTCAGTTTTAATACTTTAGACCATACATATTTTGAAAATTGACAATAAAAAAAAATGTGATCTATATATTCATCTTTTAATTTTCATGATATACACCAACTAGGACCTTGCCATGTCCTTATTTTGAAATGATCCCATGTGGGAATATTTTTAGGTAAATACAACCATACAAATATCCTTGATTTTAAAGGGAAATTAAACTTCTAAATTACCTTTCACAATCAATTATTTTATCCTTTTGCTTCATCTTCCATCCTTGCCTCATACCCCGTCTTTTTAATATACCTACAAAATGATTTATTCTATACCATATAATTTTTTCATATATGTTAGTACTGGATTTGATCCAGACATTAGAATGCACCATGATTAAGATTAAAGGGTCAAAATTCAAGAGAAAGAGGTCGAAAGACAGCTTGTAGAGCTCATAGATCAAGAAGCAATGCATATGGTCTAGAGCCAAGAAAGTTATAGAAAAAAATAAATCCCTAAGGACCTAGGACTCAGTTTCAAATACCTAGGTGCTTATTGGGAGAATGAAAGGTGTTTGTCTCGTCCAAAATAAGTTTAATACCTCACCCAAATAGATCCATATCATATAACCGAGGCTTAAAGAGAAAGAATGGGAGGAGGTGCGGGCTCAGTCATCCAACGGATACAAGTGAACTTGATCAATGGATGAGGATGCATGTCTCATCAAAAGGGCTTCCACGAGTTAACGTAGAATTGGAGCTTGACAATATTTTTAAAGAGATACGTGTCAAAGTGTAAAAGGTCTTGCATGGTAAGATAAGGAAAAGAAAACAAATCCCCTAGGGTCACAAAAATGGTATTCTGGTCCTGCTAGGTTTCACATCCACCAAATCATCACATATATAACCACTTGTTCAACGCCACCTAGAGCCATCATAGTAGTCCACTTGGACATTGAGGAATCCGAGAGAGACCTAACAAGTTAATGATGTGTATTTTTAAGCCTATCATAGATCACCACATGTGATGAGGAGGCCCACTAGAGTTTTCGGTTTTCATATTGGATTCAACCATTCATATTTCGATCCCTCAAGGACACTTTAGTGCCTACATGGATCAATCCCAAGCTACCACGTGTCCACATATTCATGTTGATGTCATCATGACATCACCCAAATTTCACATGTTTTCCAAATTTCAAAAGGCTTCGATCCATAAGGAAAAGGACACATGTATTCAAACAAGGGAATGAGGGATAATTTTTTAGGCGAGTGGGAGGATTCACTAACAACCTGCCAAATCAGTTAGAAAAGATGTGACATGTAACAGGATATCTAACATCATGTTTTCTCAAATTCACCCATCATTGTGCCCATGCTTGTAGAAGTCAGAGCACAACAATCATTGCCTTTGCACTTTCATTCACACATGTCACGAATCTTAATAGATTGGGATAGGTATTACCAGTCACGTCACTCCATCAGTTGTATCACCAGAGACATGTCAAGCTCCTATAAGATGAACATAGAAACTAAGGTAAAGCCCATCTATAAATAGAATAATTTCCACTGATACATCTATCCTAATGACCAGTATAGAAGATGATGAACAATATAGGGGATTATCATCCATCCTGGATACAAATGTGGGGATAATTTGTTCTATACATTTCTATGGAAGGAATTTCCTTCTCGGGTATCATTAGCAAAACTGAAAAATCATAAGGGAATTCGAGAATCTACCCCAACGTGTAGTTCTGTCAATTGACCGTCCTAAGGAAACAACTCGAGGAAAGAGATTTATAGCCATGGTTATTGATAATATACTCTATATAGAAGTGGGTTCTTAGGGGAAGGTACAAGGAGGCATTTCAACCAATCAACAACCTAAATCATTCCATGGTTGAACAGGCCCACCGTTGCATATGAAGACCTCATGGTGCCAGCTAAGAAGACCAATCTGAAGGCTCAATTAGCAGAAGAGAACACACCATGTACAGTATTAACAAGTCATCTTCGGGGTCAAAAATATATTTTTACCCAATTAAAATAGACAAAAGCAGTTGATAAGTTAAAATATATTAAAATGTCAAAGGTGGTATCAAGATTCTAACAAGCTGAAATCAATTTTCAAGAAGCAGTATTGCTCCAAGTAAGCAGTTTCTTCTTAAGAAAAATTAGTTATAAATCAACATAAGGAGATTATTTTTAGGTTTGTCACTTTGAGAAATTTACGAGTATATTATACTCGAGTTGTTTGATCAAAGATCCCCTCAGAAACAAACATATTTTCAAGGCTGCAGGCTACAAGAGATTCATCCCCTGTGTTATTCTTTAGTTTGTGCTTCATTTTTTGTGTCTGTGCTTTTATAAAATCCATCCCTGTCATTTCATGGCTTCTTGTACATATCCCCATTAATAAAATCTCGAGCAACATGTTTTATGACATTACAATGTTACTGTGTGTTGTTTAGCTTATGATACTAAAGTGATTTCCTTTGAATGTATGACCACTTCATGTTATTGTTTCCTGTATTTAATGATGTACAGAGGGTACCTCCATGGATTTTAGTATATGAAAATGTTTACTATTTGATGCATGGTTTAAATATATGGTATATTTTTTATAATTACTGAATTCTTAATTGATAAGCATGTTATTCTATCCATAGGCTGTGTGAATCACCTTAAAGTTGTCTGACATGTCTATTTTGTATTTCTTCTAAATTTTCCCCTTCTCAAACTTAAATCAAACTGTTTGAATCACTGTTGGACACATTCCTCTTCACGTTTAATGTCTTGGTATTGGTTCTAGTATTGTTTGAGGGACGATATTTTTATAAGAGAGAGAGAGAGAGAAACTTACCCAAAATTTTGCATATTTTTGTTGTTGTTAATCAGTATGGATTTAAGAATCACTCTAGGTCTTATCCCCTGAGGTGCCTAGGTATTGTTCCATTTACATCATAGAACATCTTAAGGGATAACATACAAAATGGCACCATTGTCAGGAAACATAATTTGAAGATATCTTTCTCCGGGGATATGACATTGCAGATATGATACTCGAAGGTGAACAAGATTTAGATGCTTGGTTGTTAGTTATTTCACTTAGAAACTCCATAAAAATAATATTTGGAATATAAAAAAATATATACCAGAAGAAACCCAAATCCTAAGCATACTCCAGTATACTCAAACCCTGAGAAACTCGTGACCTAGAGAAATCTCAGAGAACGTCAAATATCTTCGCCTCCAGGTAACCCTAATTTGGAAACTTCTCCTTTTGGTGCTCATGTAGGTAGTGAATCTTTGGAGCTAGTTGATATACCTATTGATTCCACTTTTTCTACCAAGATACCTCCTAAATCCTTAATAGATCTACAAAATTCACCTTTAGGATTCTATCAAGAAGTGATATCTTCCTTTAAGCCCTTTATGAAAAACCCTATTAACCCTCCATTTGTTGAATCCCATTACATTTTCTTGTACAACCGCATGGATAATTTAGGAGGAGGAAGAGTTGGGGGAAATCAACCTCCCCTACCACCTTTAAACCCTTTGGTCATGGTTCAATTCGTCCCTCTAAATATACCTTATCATGTACATGATTGTTAAGCACTAGAAAAAACCCCATGATATGTGTAAAACCATTATTATTCCCTAGATATTGAATTATTACATTTATAGTAGGTCGTCTAGAACCCTTCTTTGCACCCTTTCATTGTAATTGTAACCCCTTGTCTCCTATATATATATATATATATATCAAGGAGATATAGTATTAGGATCATCTTATCTCATCTCATATTGTATTATGAAACTTATATACTGTAAAGGAGGTTTCCCCCTCGAAGTTGACTGATTTCTTATAATTTTTAAGGCATTGGGTCATAACATTTGGTTTCAGAGCTCAAGGTCTTAGGGTTTCGCTGCTACATCTGAGACACCTTGGAATTTTTGCTATAAATGTTTTTCTATGATGTTTCTGAAGAAATCACTTGGAGAATATTTAGTAGACGGATCAAGGTACATGGGGTTAAAATTTCATCTCCCTAGGCCGTACACGTTTAGAGATATATCCTATGTAGGACAGGGTTTGGGAATCATCTTGAATTTAGTCATCAAATAATTTTTGATATAAATATTTTTCTATAACGTTTCATATCCTTAAATCGATAGTATATTCACATAAATTATCAAGGTATCCTTGATAACAATTTCAACTTCTGGGTCATCCTACTTTTGTGGATACACCCTGTGGAAGATAGGGTATTTGAATAGTCCTATTGACTAGTCTCAAATAGGTGTTCCGAGTACAACAACCATAACTTCTTCATAGAGAATCAAAATTGAGTGAGACTAGTTGCATTGAAAATTATACAGGACATCATATTGTGGGTACAATTTTCAGAATTTTATATCAATTATTGTGCAAGGGGAACGCTGTAGGAGTTCTCTCTTTTGGAAAGGACAAAAATTAGTAAGGTGTGGGGAAGTTACCATAACTTCCACTTGGCACATCCAATTTTGATCATACCTATGGCATTGCAGAGAGGAAATATCAGAGAAATATAGAATAAAATTTCAAACCTATAAGAGCCAAAATTTTAGAGATACACCAAAAGAAAGGTCAACCAAGAGGAGAAACTCCAAATTAAGGTTTTTAAAGGTACATAACTTACAATTGGCATAATTATTTTTGGAATATTTGTTTCGGGTGATTTGAAATTTGTGATATATATAGAATAGAGGATTATTATTATTATTACTCCTTATGGGTCCCAAAAAGGTGAAAACACCTATTAAACCTCCAAAAGTCTCATCTATGACTCAAGAAGAAAATGAGGACATACATAACAGGTTGTCCGAATTAGAGGAACAAATTATGAATGTGAGTGAAAAGTCTAATACTTGGGTAAACTCACAAAGACAAATTCAAGTAATGGAAGGGAATATGGTTGGCATGGAAAATAATATGGAGGGTAGAAAAAACAAGATGGATGATATGGAAAATAATATGGAAGAAAATAAGAATGACATAAAAAAAGAAATACAAAATTCCGTGAAGGAAATGCAAAATATGTCTTCCCTGATATATCAAGCTATAGACGGGAGATTCCCTAAAGGAAACATCAAAATGGAATGGACTCATGAAAATAAAGGTAGTAATCATGTTGAAAAAACTGCTAATAATAATTCATTTAGTGAATCTAACTCTAATTGTGGAGTTAATTCTGGAGGGGGACCTAAATTCAAATTTCCCAAAATTGAATTAAAGAAGTTTGATGGTACAAAGGTATTTACTTGGGTGAACCAAATAGAGAAATATTTTGAACTACATAATGTTATGGATGATAAGAAAAGGATTCACATAGAAACCTTGAACTTTGAGATAAAACCATATCAATGGTATCAATGGATAGTGAAAAGGAAACCCCCTTTATATCACTAAACTTGAGGTTTATTTACAAGAGACCTAGAAGCACAATATGGGAAAGTTTGGGAAAAAGACTATTTCAGTCAATTGACCAGAATCAAGTAGTTAGGTGATATTGAAGAATATAATTCAAAACTCCTGGTACTTGCCATAAGGGTGGATAACCTAAGTGATGAACACTTGCTGGAAGCTTACATGGGTGCATTAAAAGAAGAAATTAAGCATGAAATTTTCTTAGCATAACCTACAATTATTATGGAAGCTATGTAAAATGCTCATCATATTCATGCCAAAAATAAGGCTACACACAAGTATAGCGTTGGAGGAAGAGATCATTTTGCGGGTCATAAGACAACCATATCTCAACCAACAAGGTTAACACCTTAGAAAATGGATTAAAGAAGAGAAAAGGGACTATGTTTCAATTGTGATAACAAGTATAGTAAAGGGAATAAATGCGGTGAGAAGAAATTATTATACATAGACTGTGAGGAGGAAGAAGATAGCATACCTAAACCAACATGGTTGACACCTCAACAAATGTATGAAAGAATAGAAAAAGAACTATGTTTCAATTGTGACAACAAGTACAGTAAGGGGCATAAATGTGGTGAGAAGGAATTATTCTACATAGACTGTGAAGAGGAAGAAGATCAAGAATTTGAACCATCACAAGACCCAAATCTAGAAGAGACTACAACAAAAATATATTTTCATTCTTTGGATGAAATCACTATTCCACAAACCCTCAAGATACAAGGATACATCAAAAAGAAAAAGGTAACAATATTGATTGATTAAGGTAGCACCCATAATTTCATCAGTTACAAATTAGCAAAAGATCTGAATTGTTTTGTATATCCTACACCAGAGTTTCAAGTGATGATTGTATATGGAGGTAGCATAAATTGTTCAGGAAAATTCCATAGTATTAATCTCAACATGGGGGATTATTTTTTGGATAGCCCCATGATTGCCATCCAAATGGGGGGTGTATATGTTGTATTAGGGATCTAATGGTTGCAATCACTGGTAATAGTGGCCTTTGATTTTCCTCAAATGGCAAGGAAATTGATCTTAGAGGTATACAAGGGAAACTCTCTAAAGTGATAAGCTCTAATAGCATGGAAAAATTACTCAAAAAGGGACACTAGGGTGTAATTGCACAATTGTGCTCACTTGATGTTCAAACATCTATAGCCCCGACTCCATCAGATCTCCAAATAATTATCAACAATCATTCCAAGGTATTTGGTGAAATGTCTAAGGGTCTTCCACCTACCCGAGACCATGACCATGCTATTCATTTGTAGCTAGGAAGTGTACCGCCTAAAATTAGGCCTTACAGGTATCCATATGCACAAAAGAGTGAGATTGAATGCATGATCCAGGAAATGTTAGAGGTTGACATCATTCAACATAATTCAACATAGCCAAAGTTATTTCTCTTCACTAATGGTGTTGGTTACAAAAAAAGATGTCTCATGGTGTATGTGTCTAGATTATAGAAAACTCAACAAAATGACCATCAAAGATAAGTTTCCTATCCCCTTCATTGATGAATTAAATGGAGAAAAATTCTTTACTAAGTTGGATATTTGTTCAGGATATCATCAAATTAGAATGAGACAAGAATACATTCCTAAAACAAATTTTATAACACATGAAGGTCATTATGAATTTTTGGTTATGGCATTTGGACTGACTAATGCACCGTTAACATTTCAAATCTTGATGAATTTTATTTTCAAGCCCTTCCTTGGAAAATTTGTGTTAGTAATTTTTGATGACATACTAATACACAACAAATCTTGGGAAGATCATGTACAACATGTTGACAAAGTATTACAACTATTGGAAGAACAACAACTTTATGCAAAGCCTTCCAAGTGTGCCTTTGGGGTTCAAGAAGTGGAATATTTGGGTCATATTGTATCTCATGAAGGTGTAAAAGTGGACCCTAACAAAATTAAATCTATAAGGAAATGGCCAATTCCAAAAACCTTGAAGAAAATTTGAGGATTCTTAGGATTGACAGGCTATTACCATAATTTTGTCAAGAACTATGGTCAAATATCAACACCTCTAAAAACACTATTAAAGAAGGAAGCATTTTCTTGGAAAGAAGAAGCAGCCGAAGCTTTTGAAAAACTCAAGGAGGCTATGTGTACAAATCTCTTCTTGACCACATATGATTTCATTTATTTATTTATTGTGGAGTGTGATGCCTCAGGCCATGGAATTGGTGCAATTTTAATGCAGGAAGGAAGGACCATTGCCTTTGAAAGCAGACAAATTAAAGGAAAATAATTATTCAAACCCATTTATGAAAAATAAATGTTTTCCATAATACATGCAGTTCAGAAATGATGCCCCTACCTAATACGAAGACACTTCATGGTCAAAACAGATCATGATAGTTTAAAGTAATTTTTGGAGAAACGATTATCATCAGAAGAGAAACCAAAATGGGTTACAAATTTTTTGGGTTACGACTTTGAAATTACATACAAAAAGGGAAAACATAATGTTGTGGCAAATGCCCTTTCCAAAAAAGCAGAAGAAACAAAAGGTTCACTATGTGTTATTTTTAGTCCGCAATGGGATTGAGTGGAAGAAAGAAGGATAGAATGGAATCAAGATCAAGAGGTATGCAAGATCATTCAAAAACTACATGAATACCCCAGTTCAATAGAAAAATTTGTATGGAAGAATGATTTTCTATGGTATCATGATCGCCTATACTTATGTAAAAATTACCAACTCAAACAGAAGATCCTTCTGGAATTTCACACTTCTCCTATAGGGGGACATTCAGGATTCTTGAAAACATACCACAGGGTCAAGAGGGATTTTTTCTGGGAAGATCATAAAAATGATGTTCAAAAGTTTGTCTCAGAATGTCTGGTCTGCCAATAGAGTAAGGGAGAGACAATCAAGACTTCATGTCTCCTACAACCATTAGCTATACCAAGCCAACGTTGGGACGAATTTTCCATGGATTTTTTTACAGGTTTACCAAAATCAGAAGGAAAGTCCATCATCATGGTAGTAGTGTATCGAATAACAAAGTATGGCCATTTTTTCTCTCTTTCTCATCCTTTTAAAGCAAGCACAATAGCAACAATATTCATGGAAACAATTCAAAAACTACATGGAGTCCCCGAGATTATTGTAAGTGATAGAGACCCAATTTTCATGGGAATTTTTTGGACTGAATTATTTTCTTGTTTTGGTACTCAATTGGATCAAAGTTCATCTCACCACCCTCAATATGATGGGAAAACAGATATTGTGAATAAATTTCTAGAAGGATATCTTCGTTTCTTTGCATCCGATAAACAAACACAATGGGTCAAGTGGTTTCCCTTAGTGGAATGGTGGTACAACACATACTTCCATACTTCATAAAAATGTCCCCATTTCTGGAAATTTATGGATATCATCCTCCATCCATCACATCACCCTTGAAAGGGAATACAAAGGTTCAAGCAGTGGAGGACCACATAGGGAACCAACAAGAGGTCCTAAAGCTGTTGAAGGACAACTTGGTTATGGCACAAAATAGGATGAAACAACAAGCATATCAACATCGTAGGGAAAAGGAATTTGAGGTGGGGGATTGGGTATTTCTAAGGATAAAAAAATACAAACAAATGTCCCTAAAGAAAAAAAATAAGTACAATAAACTAACACCCAAATATTATGCCCCCTATAAGGTTTTTCAAAGGATTGGAAGTATGACTTACAAATTGGAGTTGCCTCAATATTCACGTGTGCATCCAGCATTCCATGTTTCTTGCTTAAAGAAGGTCATCAGCAACAAGATTCCAGTCCAAATTTTTTTATCAGAGCTTAATGAAGAAGGGAAAATCATACTAGATCCAGAAACAATCCTTGAAATGAGAATTAAGCAGCTGAGAAATCGATCAATTACAAAATACCTCGTTAAATGGAAGAACATACTAGTAGAAGAGGCAACATGGGAAGATGAGTTCTTCATGCAGAAGCATCCATGGTTAGACAAGTATTGAGGACAACACTTTTTTGAAGGGGAAGGGCATGTTAAGTCCTATACAAAGCCCCATGATATGTATGAAACCCTTATTATGCCCTAGATATTGAATTATTACATTTCTGGTAGGTCGACTAGAACTCTTCTTTGCACCCTTTCATTGTAATTGTAACCCCTTGTATCCTATATATATCAAGGATATCTAGTATTAGTATCATATTATCACATATCATATTGTGTTATGGAGTTTATATAATGTAAAGGAGGTTTCCCCCTTGAAGTGGATTGGATTTTATTGATTTCTTATCATTTTTAAGGCATTGGGTCATAACAATGACCTACCTGAAAATTACTTGAAGTTGTTATCCAAGTATAATGGTGAACCAAACCTATCTACTAAGAAAAACCTAGAAGCCTTCCTGGATTTCACTAATAACATGTCCGTGGAGCATGACAATGTCTTCATGAGTTTTGTTTTCCAATCCCTAGAGGGAGATGTTCGTAAATGGTTTAGAGAACTCCCCGCGGCCTCTATCAATAGTTGGCAGGATCTTGAGTTTGTGTTTATGAAGAAATGGGGGGAGAAGAGGGACAAATTGTATTACCGGATTGAGTTTGTCTCCCTCAAGAAGAAATAAAATGAGTCTATTTTTTATTTTAACAGAAGGTTTAATAAGCTTTACGACAATATTCCAAGAGAAATAAATCCTTTGCAGCAAGAAACCAAAGTCACATATGTCGGGGATTTTGATGCATACTTTTCCATGGAATTAAGAGAAAGAAGAAATCCCAGTTTGATGATAATGTAGGATGATGCAATAGATATTTATGGAAACATGATTGCATCAGGAAATGTGAAGCACAAGTTTGATCAAGAAGACAAGACGGAAATTAAAGAGGACCATGATCCTTCAGATCTAGCCAAAAATGCTCATGAAGCTCGAATGGATGAAATGTTTAGAGTGATAAGAAATATGAAAAATAAAATGTCTATATTTGATATGGAGAATGGTAATTCTAAAAAATTCCCTCAATAAGGAGAGATTATGAACCATAATTAGTTTGGGAGGCCTTTTAATCCTCAACTCATGAGGAGAGAAATAATAAATGATGAGAAACCCATTTAACCTCCTGTATGAACTAATGATCAGAATAACTTGGTGGAGGAAAAATAGATGAAGTATGTGTTGACAATACACAATATATACATCTGTTGTAGGAGGGAAATAATACCATACACCTAACCCATAATTATTATGAAGAATCCCTCAACATCAAGAATATAATCCCCAAAAATGGATCTAATGAAGAAGTGTTGTCCTCTAATTAGTACAGGATGCTTGTTGATGCACTGGAAGATTAAATTCATAAGAAGTATGATCTCATACCTAGACAAAAATATATTAACCTGGACAGCCAACCATAACCTAACAAGCTTAACCTAAGTCTTTCTATGGATAAAATCAAAGAACAAAAAAATACTATCAAGACTAAAGAATTTGATGAAAATTCAAAGATAGAGAAGGAGGTATAGGAACTTGAGGATTCAGTTCCACCCTTCAATATTGAGAAAGATATTTCCAAAATCAATATCCTGTTCCCATAGCTAAACTAGATAAAAGTGCGTCATACCACAAGCAAATTGAAAAAGTCATATAGGGGAAGAGCCCAGTAAGTCCTCCTGACACTGTAAATTTGCAAGATGAGTCCCCTACTATAGTTTTTGTTCCTCACATATATGATAAATAAGAGTCAATTGAACCTTTCTATGTGACCTTAAATATCCACGACAAAATGCTAATAATTGTATTCTTGAATCTGGAGCATCTCATAATCTTATGCCAAAGGTAGTAATGGAGAAGTTGGGGTTATAAATAACCAGGTCTTATAACAACCTCTACTCTTTTGATTTCATAAATGTGAAATGTGATGGGCTGATCAAAGACATGGTGGTTACCTTGGCTCAACTTCTCATTAAGAGTATCATGATTGATATGGTGGTAGTTGATGTACCTACAAACTATGGGATGCTTCTATCCAGGACTTGGGAAATAAAGCTAGGGGGTATGATGCAGATGGACATGACCTATGCTATTGTGCCAATATTTGGAGGAGAAAATAGGAGATTATACAGAGAAAAAAAATTGTTATGTGGTCAGTGACCAAAAAAACTCTGTAAATCTCCCCATATATGTTGTTGATAAATACCTGGTTGTTGCATCCTCGCAGTGAATGAATAATACAAAGAAGTCTCGACTTTTGTAATTCCTGTTATGATTCCTAACCAAGAATTCCATGGTATATGGAAGATGTATTTCTATGGAGCATATTCAAAGGAAGGAGTGGGAGCTAGAATATTCCTCATCTCCCCTAAAAAAGAAGAAATTCATTTATCCTACAAACTGGAGTTTGAGGCTACTAACAATGTAGTTGAGTATGAAGCCTTGATTCTTGGTTTGGAGGCAGCAAGGAAGATGCATATCACCGAGTTGGTAGCCTTTGGAGACTCATAAATTTTGGTTCAACAAATAAAATGATGCTATCATATAAGGAGTCCCAAGATGAGGGCCTACAAGAATCATGTATGGGATTTAATTGACAATTTTTATAAATCTTTTAATATCATTGTTATTTCAAGAGAATTTGATTAGAAGTTTGATTCCTTAGAAATAACATCTAGCACCTTTAAAACCCCTATTGTCCCTCGGATGAGATATGAGATTGATATGAGATACCAACCTTCTATCCTTGATAATATAAAATACTGGCAAGTGTTTCAAGATGACCAATAAATCAAAATATTCATAGAGGTCACAGATGAATTTTCCATCACACATGTAGATTCAGATGATGAAGAAAATGGGGAAACCATGGCTGAAACAAAGATGAAAATGACCTCTGAGTTTAGTGAGTACATGGTTGGGAATAAGGTCCTCCAACTAAAAAATAACTTATTCCTAAAGGACTAGCACCTGTAGATAATATTTTTGATAGGAATGATGTGCCCATAAAGCCTGCAGTCTTACCCAAAGATGGAAATGTTGAAGAATGCAACATTGGGACAGAAAATGAGCCAAAATTCATAAATTTGTCCAAACAAATCTCCCCCAAGCACAAGGAATAATACTTGAAATTGTTGAAATAATATATGGATGTCTTTGCTTGAAAGTATGAAGACCTAAATACCTATGATACCAACAACATACAACATAGGATTCCACTCAAGCATGGTACTAAGCCTTTTAGGAAGAATTTAAGAAAAGTTAACCCCATGTTGCTACCAACAATTCAAAAGGAGGTGAGGAAGTTACTTGATTCTCAAATCACCATTCCCCTTAGATATTCTAAATGGGTAGAAAATATGGTCCTAGTTAGGAAGAAGGTGGAGAGATAAGGCTTTGTGTGGACTTTAGAAACCTGAATAAATGCTCATTGAAAGACAATTATCCTTTTCCCAAGATGGATCATATACTTTAGAAAGTTGTGGGATCCCATAGGATTTCCATGATGGATGGTTTCTTAGGATATAATCAGGTAGAAATGTATCCTAATTATAGGGAAAAAACATCCTTCACAACCCCATGGGAAACTTTCATGTATGATAAAATTCCCTTTGGTCTAATAAATGCAGGAGATATATTCCAATGAGCCATGGATATAACCTTCATGGGAGAGAATGATAGATTCATTATCATATATCTGGATGATATGATTGTCTTCTCCGAGACAAACAAAGACCACATTAAGCACTTAAGGTAGAAGTTTGTGAAGTGCAAGAAATTTGGTCTATTCTTAAACCCAAAGAAACATTATTTTTCCATGACTGAGAGAAATCTATTGTGCCATATATTGTCGAAATAAGGAGTAAAAATATACCCAAAGAGAGTATAAGAAATCAAACATATTTATATACCAAGAAACATAAAAGAGATACAATATTTCTTCGGAAAAATCAACTTCCTAAGAAGATTTGTCCCAAATTTTGTTGAGATGGTTAGGCATATCACTAACATGTTAAATAAAAAAACATGAAGTGAAGTGGAATCCTGAGGCTAGAGAATATTTTCAAATAATCAAAGAAGCATTGGGATAATTCCCAATTTTAGTTAGACCAAATTACGATAAGGACTTATTCATGTTTTATTTTGCTTCAGAACATACTATAGCTATTGTTCTATTGCAGAAAAATGATAAAAATTAGGAGCAACCTATAGCCTTCTTTAGCAAAGCTTTGAGAGATGCAGAGTTAAAATATAGTAACCTGAAAAAACAAGTATATGCCCTAGTTAAATCATTAAAATCCTTCAGATATTATATATTGCACTCCAAAACATTTTCTTATGTACCTAACAGTGCTATTAAATACATTCTCACATAGCCTGACAGTGAGGGAAGAAGAGGCAAAATGATTGCCAAAATGCTGAATTATGAAAAGGAGATAAAACCCACCAAGCTGGTAAAAGGACAAGGGATTTCTAAACTAATGGTTGAATCAAATTACAAGACCACTTATTTAAATCTTATGATGGAAAACATCATGGAAACATGGCAAGGAGAGGATGACACATGAGAACCATCTTCTGAGGTGAGCCCTAAGTTCACTGAATATGATTGGTAAAAATATGTAATTTTCTATCTTTAACAGCTTGGTTTCTCACAAACATGGGAAAAATACAAGGTTAGGTCCATCAAGCTCAAAGTTGTGAAGTACTGCATTGTGGGAATATTTTTTTTCTGAAAAGATCAAGTGGGAATACTGTTGAATTTCCTTACTGAAGAAGAGACTGAGGATATTATCAATGAGTTTCATAAAGGGATATGTGGGGTTCATCATGCCTAGAGAGACACTGCATAAAAAATACTCAAATTTGGTTATTACTTGCTCTCATTAGTTTCTGATGAAAACTACATGGTTAGGGCCTATGAAGAGTAGCATATGTTCTTAGGGAAGAAGAAATTGCAACCTCTCCCACTTATACCTATCAAAACATAAACACCTTTCCAACAGTGGGGTTTAGATTTTATTGGTGAAATACAAATTCAAGTGGGTAGCACAAATGGATCCTGACAGCCACAAACTAATTCACCAAGTGGGTGGAGAAAATCCATTCCAGGGAAACAACTAATTCAGTCATCATCAAGTTCCTTAAGGATAAATTCTATCAAGGTTTGGATTCTCCACAAATATTATAACTGTTAATTCCCAAGCTTTCAAATCTTACAAAATACTGCAGTTTTGTCAAAATTACAACATAGAGCAAGGAAATTCCATTGCATATTATCCATAGGAAACGGCTTGGTTGATTCATCCAATAAGAACCTCATTAACATCAATAAGAAGGTGTTGTCCCAAAATAATAAAGCTTGTGATTCCCACCTAAAATATGTAGTATGGGAATATAGAGTAAGGATCAAAAGGTCCCTTGGTACGTCTCCATTTCAGCTAGTATATGGGACATAACCTATTTTTCCCATACAAATTAGGCTTCCTGTGATGAAACTGTTGCAAGATGAAGAGGAAGAGTCAGATGATATGCACAGAAGAATCAACCAACTAACTGAATTCCACCAGGTAAGATATCAAGTACGACTGAGATCTCAAGCTCATCGTGCAAGAATGAAAGAAATCTTTGACAAGTGATTCAAGGAGATAATATTTATGATAGGAGTTATAGTCTTAAAGTGGGATTCCAAAAGTGAATCAAAGGGAAAGTATGGAAAATTTGAAAATATCTAGCTTGGACCTTTCCAAATAGTTGCAACACAAGACAACAACACATATGAACTGGAACAATTGGATGGCGAAGTATTTTGGGCTCCCATCAATGGGAAGTTCCTAAAACACTTCTTGTAGTATTAAATGTTGTGGAGTTTCCTATCCTATACATAAATAAATATTTTTCCATTCATGTTATGTGTTTTTAAATTTTACTTCATTCACCATATGTTTCACAAGAAAGAAGTTAGGGTTTCAAATTTAAGTTGTTGAGGAATTTTGTTTCACCTCTCGAATCAAATTTTTTGGTTCTCAGGGAACAATTTATTTGAATGTAGACTCCATAACCCAACAAGATAAGGCACTCGATTTATAGTTATCAACATACCATAGGGGTATGTTGTCCCTTTTGGAGCCAATATTAGTACTAGATTTGATCAAGTCATTAGCATGCACCATGATCGAGATTAAAGGGTCAAAATTCAAGATAAACAGGTCGAAAGAGAGCTTGTAGAGCTCATAGATCAAAGAATCAATGCATATGTCCGGGAGACAAGAAATTTATAGAAAAAAATCAAACCCTAAGGGTCCATTAAAGGCAATTATATTATCCAAAATAAGTTTAATCCCTCACCCAAATAGAGCCATATCATATAACCAAGGATTAAAGAAAAATCATGAGAAAATATGTCGGCCCAATCATATGATGAATACAAGCTAGCATGATCAATGGTTGAGGATGCATGTAGCATCGGAAAGGCATCTGGGAGATAACACAACATTGGGTCGCAACAACTATTTTAAAGAGATATGTTTCAAAGAGTAAAAGGTGTCACATGGTAAAATATAGAAAAGAAAACCACTCCCCTAGGGTATCGGCAATAGTATTTTGGTCCCACTAAGTTGCACATCCACCTCCTCATCACATATCTGACCACTCACTCAACACCGCATGGAGCTAGCATAATAGTCCACCTGGACACTAAGGAAGTTGAGAGAGACTTGGAAAGTCATCGATGTGTATTTTAAAGCCAGTCAGAGATCACCACTTATGATGAGGAGGCCCACCAGAGTTTTCAATTTTCATATTCGATTCATCCATACATATGTCGAGCCCTGGAGGACACTTCAGTTCCTACATGGACCAATCCCAAGCTTCCACGTGTCCATAGATCCATGTTGACGTCACCCAAATTTAATGCATTTTCCAAATTTCAAAAGGATCTGAACCATAGGGAAAAGACGTGTATTTAAATAGGGGAACAAGGGATAATTTTTTAGGTGAGTGGTAGGATTCTATGACAACTTTCCAAATCAGTTGAAAAATATGTGACATGTAACAAGATATCTAGCATCACGTTTTCTCTCATTCACCCATCATCACACCCATGCCTGCAGTCGTCATAGGATAGAAATCATTTCCTTGACGTGCTCATTCACACATGCCTCTAGATCTCAACAGATCGGGCTAGGTATGACCAATCACATTGCTCCATCAACTATCTCACCAGACATGTGTCAAGCCCCTATAATAAAGAACACTGAGACCAAGGTAAAACCAATTTGTAAATATTCTAGTTTCTACTGATACAACTATCTTGATGACCAATATAACAAATGATGATCCACCTATGCAAACCTCTTTCACAGGAGGGGATTATCAGCTATCCCAGCTATAGATGTGGGGAGAAGTTATTCTATGCATATCTATGGAAGAAATTACCTTCTTGGGTATCATTAGTACAACCATGAAATCAAAAGGGAATTTGAGAATCTACCCTAACATGCAGTTGTATCATTTGACTAGCCTGAGGCAGTAGCTCAAGGTAGGAGATTTAAAGTTTTGTTCATTGATACTCTATGCCAGCAAGCAGTGGGGTTTGAGTGGAAGGTGCAGGGAGGAATTTCAACCAATAAACAACCCAAATCATTCCATAGTTGAATGGGCCCACCATTGCATATGAATACCTCATGGATCCAACTAAGAACTAAGAAGACCCATATTAAGTCTCAATCAAATGAAGAGAACACACTTCGTTCAACACAATCACATCACCTTCGAGGGTAAAAATATATTTTTACCTAGTTAAAAAAAAAAATCAGTTGAGAAGATAAAAGCGGTTGAAATGTCAGAGGTGGTATAAAGATTTTGACAAGCTTAAATCAATTTTCAAGGGGAATTATTGGTCCAAGAAAGAGGTTTCTTCTTAATCAAAAACAACTATAAATCAACAGAAGGAGCTCATTTTTATGGTCAACACTTTGGGGAATTTAAGAGTATATTATACCCAAGTTTTTTCATCAAATATTGATCCAGGAGGATCTCGGTGGCCACCCAAATTTTCCAAATGGCTCAATTCTTTTTTGACAACTTACTATTTTTAGTAGTTTTTTGGGTCCCAAACTTTCAGGACTGTTTTGAGGGCCTAAACGACGTTTTTTTCATGATCGGGCACCTCATTTATATCCCAAGGCTTTGATTGAGCCCCTTAAATGAATCTCATCATTAAGAACTTTCTAACGAGTTATCGTGCGCCCTAAACAAAGGTCGTATGAAAAAGTTACGACCCCGGGAAGTTGGTGTACTAAATTACCCCAACAAGGCCCACATGACTTTTGGCACTTCATCTCCTAGGGTTAAGTTTTTGGATGTCTAGGGTTTTGGAAATCATGTTTATTGTAAAAATTCCTTTAGCGCCTCATTGTACTCATCTTCTTGCGAATGAGCATAGCTGTCACATCTCCTCTCAGAGATAAGCTTCCACCATTCTAGCAAGCTTGCTTTTAGTCTGCATTTTAAAGTTTTCAACATATTTCTTATTTAATCGTAGTCAAGTTTTACTGTATATTTGTTATTTTTCACTGTGTATCTATGTTAATATTATAAATCTATGGTTTTATTTCATTTTTCTCATAAATCCATATAAGTGGTATCAGAGAGGTCTCCTTCTTGTCGTTCTTTTAGTGCATGTCCACAATGCGGTGAGGGTATAGAGAGTTGGGTCTCGAGATTGTTTCTCTTGAGGATAGCTTCTATCGCACGCCCAAGAAACCGTCCATGGTGGGTGAAAATAAAGACGATGGGATAAGAGATACTTTCAAAATGTTTCTTGAGGAAACCCTTGAGTGACAAAGGAATGGGATGATGGACAAATTTGCACAAATCCTTTGACGGTTGCCGACAAGTGTCGCATCCACCTCAAGCGGAGGCGTTGCCCTCTTTAAGGTAAAGATCAATTTTTATATTCCTTCATTTGAAGGTTAAATATATGCGGATTGCATAGATAAATGGTTAAAATTTCTAGAAGGGTATTGTTTTGTCCACAACCTTTCCGATAGAGAAAATATTACATTTGCACTCCTTAAGGCCATCCCCCATGTCAAAGATTGGTGGGAGACTTTCTATGAGCAAAAGGAAATAGAGGGATCCAAATTATTTGAAGTTGCACCCACTTGGGGTTCCGTCAGGGATGCTATTAAGGAAAAATACTACCCTATTGGAAGCTATGACGACTTGTATACAAGATGGACCACACTACGGTAGGAAAGAGACCAAATAGTTCCATAGTTCACCAAGATATTACATACCTTGCACACCAATATGGGTATCAAATATTCTGAGAGACATATGGTGTTAAAGTACCACGAAGGTTTGCATTGATACATCCAAATAGAAATGGATTTTTTGGACTTATCATCCTTGGGAATGACCTATCAATATGTCGTTAAAATCAAGCAGAACCTTAAAAAAAAGATGCAATAGCTTGGGTCTGGGAACCCCTCATAGTATAAGCAGGGAAAGGGAATCCCCAACCTAAAAGACATAGGAAAAAGAAAATATGTCAAACCTCAGGACAACCATTCCAATACATAATCAAAGAAGGAAAATGTGAAGACGAAGAAATATACCGGGAAGTGGTGTAACTTCCATAAGAGCCCCTGGCATAACAATGTTTATTTCCACTCAAAGAAGTCATTGGTGGATGAGGTAAAATCCTCTGAATATGAGTCAGAACCAAAAAATGGGAGACATATCATTAACGTGGAACCCAGTGCCACCATGTTTACCACCAAGATCATTCCTAGTGAACCTGATGATCCAGAGGAAGGAGAGAGCCTCTTTCATTCACAGATGTGGGTGAAAGGCACTCTGTTGCACTTCATCATTTATAGTTGTATAAATAAGAACCTTATCTCAGTAGAGGTCATCAAGAAACTAGCCCTACTGACAATTACGCACCCGTAGCCCTACACCATCAGATGGCTCTGTCAAGGAAGTGATCTTCGCATCAACCAACAATGTCACCTGTTGCATAGCATATATCCATTTAAAGATAATGTATTGTTTGATGTTTCTCCCCTTAAAGTTTGTGATGTTCTTTTGGGACAACCTTATTTATGGAAACATCATGTTGTATATGAGTCTAGGCATCCTAGTGTTATTATTACTTTGAACATGAAATTGTACAGGATACCTGAGGTAGTCCCACCTAGTGTTATTTCCTTGATCTTTGCCAAGAAATGCAAGAAGGTCGTTTATCAGACCAAGAAGTTTGGATTATTCATGATTCTCTCTCAGAGTGAGAGAAAGGTTGCAGCCACATCCATGGCCTCCATGACTAACCTATCCTGCAACATAAGAAAGTGGATAAGGTCGTGGAAGAACAAAAAGACATCTTCTCATCACCTATTGGGGTACCTCTGCACTATCAGGTCAAGCATCCCATCGATCTGACCCTTGGTGCACTGCTACCCAATGGTTCAGTCTATCACCACTCTCTTCTAGAAAATGAGGAGATCAAGTGTCATATCCAAGAAATGCTCCACAAGGGGAATATCTGACCTAACTCATCACCTTGTGCAATCCCAACCATGTTGGTGCAGAAGAAATACGAGACCTGGTGATTCTGCATTGATTATTGATCCCTAAATAAAATCACAGTCAGAAACTGGTACCCAATTCCCCGAATCAACGATATCCTTGATCAACTCAAGGGGGGAAAATACTTAAATAAGATTGATCTGAAGTCTGGCTACCATCAGGTCCCAATAGAGCAGACAAATGTATGGAAAACTTCCTTCAAGTCAAAATAAGGTCTTTTTGAATGGTTGGTCATGCCTTTTGGTTTGAAACATTCCCCAACAACTTTCGTGAGGATGATGGATGATATATTGTGGCCTTTCAATGATTATTTTGTGTTGGTGTATATAGATGACATCCTCATCTACAATAAGACTTGGGAAGAACACTTGCATCATATGGTTTTTCACACTCTGCAACAGCACAAGCTATATGCTAACTTGGAAAAATGGTCCTTCGACATGGACATGGTCTAGTACATATGTTGCATTGTTCATGTGCATGGTGTGCATGTTGATCTAGCTAATATCCAATTCATCTGTGACTAGCCAACTCCAACCATGCTCACTGAGATTTGGAGCTTCTTAGGCCTTGCCAATTTCTATCGTAGGTTCATGTTTGGATTCTCCCATATTGAATGGGCTCTTATCCAAATAACCAGGGATGGTGATAAGAAAACATTTGTGTGGGGAATCTCCCAACAAAAATAATTCAATGATATGAAGCAACTCTTGTTCTCATCCCCAGTGCTTTCATTACCTGACCTACAAAATCCATTTGAGATCAAGACAGATACTTTAGACTATGTTTTGGGAGAAGTCCTCACTCAGCATGGCCAGCGCATAGCCTATCGTAGTGAGACACTATCATATGTCATCCATAAGTACCCTACTTACAACAAATAAATGTACTCTATTGTGAAAGCATGTCACTAGTGGAGGAATTACATTCTCAGGAAAGAGAAAGTCATCCACACAAATAATAACTCATTACATTTCATTCAGACACAAGGAAAATTTCAGAATGACCACCATCAGAAGTGTTCCACATATTTGTAGCAATTCCACCTCAACATCAAGTATAAAACATGAAGTACCAACTGAGTCATTGATTTCCTCAACTAAACTCCATTTGTGACACTCACCATAGTGCTAGACTCTTGCGGCCACGAGACCTCTGGATGTCCCCACCTCTATGAGACAGATCCTGACTTCGCCAACACCTACCAGATGTTGGGTGCAAACACAACTGTCATTATTTTCCATCTTGAGGATGAAATTTTCCTCCATATAGGCCATCTATGCATTCCATCAAGTGAGCGAGCGACGTTGATTTGGGAAGCCCACTATATTCAGGTGGCAAGACACTTTGGCATGGAAAATACAATGGTAGTGTTTCAATGACATTTCTATTGGCTGAAACTTTGATAGGATGTCAGCAAGTATAATTGGTCCTACACTGCTTGTGCTATTTCCAAACAAACCACTAAGAAACAAGGCTTTTACACTCCTCTTCCTACTCCTGGCAGGCCCTGGGAATTCATCTCAATGGACTACATGTTGTTCCTTGCATCCACCAAGTGGGGAAATGACTATTTTTTGTGTTTGTTGATCACTTTTCCAAGATGGCGATTACGGCCACTTGCAAAAAGAGCATCACATCGGAGGTCACTGCCAAGATCTTCTTTGAACGAGTATGGGTACACTTTGGGATCCCACAAACCATTATATCAGATCGGGACCATTGGTTCCTCAACACATTTTGATCGAGCCTCTAGTCACTGTTGGACACCAAGCTCACTAAATCCACTTCCTTCCACCCCTAGACGAATGGCCAAACAAAGATCGTCAATCAGATGATTGTGCACATCCTGTGCATGCACAATTCTAAGAATCCCCGCTCTTGGGATGAGAGTCTTCCCTATGCTCAGTACAACTACAACAAATCCATACAAAGCTCAATTAGATGCAACCCCTTTCAAGTGGGGTTGTGGTTTCAACCATTGGGTCCCATGGATGTTGCAATACCCCTTGTGGCCACTCAAGAAGACTCATCGCATTCTCCAACTGAAGCTAACAAAGAGACCCAGTTCATTGAGAGGATCCAATACATCCACCAACATGTTCAGGATATTTTACAGAAGTCCAATGCCAAGTACAAGAAGCGCCATGATCGACACCAGGTGCCACACCAGTTTCAGGTGGGAGACCACTACTACATATGGGCGGATTATTCCACGAAAATTTTCCATGCTTCCACTAGTTTCATATTTTTTTTAAATAGGGTGGGACTTTCGTGGATATTTCCATGAAAGTTCGTCACAATATCGACGAAAATCTTAATTTAACCTTGTAGGGATTTTCGTCGCTATAGCGACGAACTTTTGTGGCATTAGAGACGAAAATTTTGCCTATCTCATTGGTCGGTGTTAACGGCCAGTTGACTATTTTATCTATATATACGTGACTTTAAGAGACTTTTCAACACAATTTCTGTAGTTGCGACATTGTTCTTAGCTTTTGTTTGAGATGTTTATTTTTTCCGTCACCCACTGGTTGAACAAATCCAATTCTCGATCTACATAGCTTGGATTTTATACTTGCAAGGTTAGTATGTTATTTTTTATTGATGTACTCATTTAACTTGTAATTTTTTTTCAAATGTCCAAATTGCATTTAACTTATTTTTTCCTTGATAATATATAATATGTGTAGTACCATATTTCATGTCTTTGGTTTTTGGATATAGTTAGTATATTCTATGGAAAAGGGTATGTGGATTCCATAATATTCTAGGTTTATGGAATCCACATACCCTTTTCCCTTCAATTGTAGCTATAATCTCTCTCTCTTTTCATTGATAAAGATATGGAATTGCTCTTGAAACTCAACCCTAATCGGTGAAATGATAGTAATTGATTTCTATATTCCCTGCTTTAGCAGGGACTAATAAGATACATAAAAACTAACCCTAAACTTATGTTAGGTGCATATGTCGTTATTATATAAAGAAAACATTTGTACACATATGACCTTATTATAAAGATGCTATCTATGTCGTCATAATGTTGATCCTCTACACATATGATCACCTTATTATAAAGATGTTGACCTTATTATAAAGATGTATGTCACCGTAAATAAACATATCATAATCGAAAGGAGTAGCCAAAATATAAAAAATTGACAACTTAATGTTTGGTATGGTGTAGGTAAGACAATTACTTGTTAGGACAAGGATTTGTCACAATGAACAAAAATGACAGGAAGCTTTCTCGGTTAAGAGCGACATTAGAGGCAAGGGGTGTTGGAAAATGTTATTTACCTTGCTATGATTGCAAAGGCTTGCAAAATAGAAGACTTTTAATAACAATAGCCCAAAAACATTGTAGGGAGAAGGGGCACGTCGAAGGGGGTTATGAATATGGTCCCTTGGTAAGAGGATTCAATATTTAATGTATTCTCTGTAATAATCAGTATGTCATGAATTTTAGTAGTATTTATTATCGGGATTTTTATATTTTCTATACACACTAACTTTTCTATGTTGTTTTTAAATATATAGACGATGCCCCCAAAGTGTCGACCTCCAGAGAGTTATTTGCCAAGTACTAGTAGAAATACTACTTTACATGGAGATGAACTT
>ML781341.1:691888-715926 GCA_009831015.1 Picea engelmannii | reverse complement strand
GAAATTTCAAGTTTCATTAGATTTAATATTGATGCATTACAATTCTTTCAAGTCAAAGCTTCAGTTACTTGGTTTTCAATTGCAATGAATTGAAAGGTTATACTTGCCTTTTCTAATGTGCATTGAAGAGACACTTCATTCCTTAATAATTTGCTAACCCCATGAATTACCTTGGTTCAATTAAATTATCTGGGATCAACCAATTTACAATGAATTTTATATTTCTTAGGTCAATACACAATTCACATCCTCTAACTACAAAATCCATACACAACAATAATTTTTTTCCAAGCTCATATTTCTTCATGTTGGCTTGCAATTAATTCTGTTGAAGGGTTAAAAATATCATCTCCAAATGTTTCAAATGATCTTCCCAAATCTTTGTAAAAGTCAAAATATCATCCAAGGAGGCTACAATAAACAAGTTCGAGAAATGGTCTTAAGATATCATCCATAAATCTTATAAGTGTTGTCATAGTATTGTGTAATAATGCAATCCATGTGTTTTTTTGAAAGTAATATTCCAAATTATTCTTTGTGTATATTTTCATATACTTATCCTTACTTCTAATCCAACTTCATGATAACACATGCTTACAATATTTGGTTGATTAGTGCCTTGATTATTTGCAGGGGATATATATATTACAATATATTAGAATATTAGAATATTATAATGTAATAGTAATGCCATATTACAATGTAATATGGTAATACCATATTTCATGTAATTTTTTCTTTTTTTTAAAACCTAAAGTCATCTTCGCAATATCAACGCACATTCGTCGGAAAAATTTTACTATTTTACCACAATCATCGCTATAGTGACGAAACTTCGTCACAATTTGCCACGAATATTCATCGCATATACAACATGTGCATCATAAATTTGGTTTTGAGATATTGCACTCGTCGATATTACCATGGATTTTCGTCTCAAGTTGTGACAGAATTTTGTCACACATTCAGTAGCTTCATCGTAATTTATTGGCTTGGCATAAGTTTTCGTCGCAATTGCGACGAAGTTTCGTTGTAATTGCCATATTTCTTCGTTGTTATTGCGACAAAATAATGTCGTAATTGCAACGATGCATAGGGTTAACCGATATTGAAGGTGGTGACACGTGGAGAGCTAATTTTGTCGATGTTTCCATGCACAACTGGATCGTGGATATAGTGATGAAATTATTTCAACGAAAAAAAATCTCGGCTTTCATGGAAATTGCGACGGATAAGTGTGGCAATATCAACGAAAAACCGTCGCAAATTTGGTCATATGTACTAGTGGACAAAGTTTGGTTGCACTTGTAGAAAGAGCACCTTATAGGGCCTCATTAGAATATTCATCCACTCTATTAGGTACCTTACACCATCGCGAAGGCTATGGGTGACAATTCTTTGAGCTCAAACTCCCCCCTTTCCTTGGCTTACACCCAGTGTTCAATGTGGACCTCTTTCGCCCTTATTTTCCACCATTATTTGACACCTCAGAGATAACAGAACAATTGACACCAATAGATCTCAACCATGACTGCATGGAACATGATTCCATTGATCAGATCATGGAAACACGGGTCAAGGAAACTCACCAATAGAGGATCCATCTTTACCAGGTTGTCAAAGCAGGGCAACTCCTACACTAAGGAAAGTGGCTCACCTGAGGCCAAATTTAGTAGAAATTTCCTCATCTGATGGGGAAATCAACGCAATGGAGACCATTTATTACTAAGGGGAGAGGATTGATCCAGGAGGATCTTGGTGGCCACCCAACTTTTCCAACTAGCTCAAAACAAGTTTTTGGCAACTTACCATTTTGACCAGTTTTTTGGGTCCCAAACTTCTAGGGCCATTTTGAGGGCCTAAAAGATATTTTTTCCAAGATAGGGAACCTCAATAATATCTTAAATATTGTATTTATCCCACTAAATTAATATTCTCATAAATACCTTTCCAACGAGCTATCATGCTCCCTAAACAAAGATCGTATGCAAAAGTTACAAGCTTGGGAAGTTCATGTACTAAATTACCCCAATAGGGCCCACATGAATTTTGGAATTTCATCTCCTAGGGTTAGGTTTTTGTATGTATATGGTTTTGGAATTCATGTTTATTATAAAAATTCCTTCATAGCCTCATTCTACTCATCTTCTTGCAAATGAGAGTAGTCATCACATCTCTTCTCATAGATAAGCTGCCACCATTCTAGCAAACTTGTTTTCAGTCTACATTTTATAGTTTTCAACATATTTCTTATTTAATAGAAGTCAAGTTTTATTGCATCTCTGTTATTGTTCACTATGTCTCTATGTTAATATTACAAATTTGTGATTTCATTTCATTCCTCTCATAAATCTGGATCAAATATCCCCTCAGACACAACTAATTTTCAAGGTTGCAGGCTACAAGAGATTCATCCCCTGCATTATGCTTTAGTCTGTACTTCCGATTTTGTGTACTGTTCTTGTAAAATCCATCCCTCTCATTTCATGGCTTCTTGTATCATATCCCCATTAATAAAATCTATATAAACAAGTTTTATGACATGTACAATGTTACTACGTGTTTTTTAGCTTATGACACTGATGTGATTTCCTCTTAATGTATGACCACTTCATGTCATTTTTTCCTGTATTTAATGATGTGCAGAGGGTACATACATGGATTTAAGTATATGAAAATATTTATTGTTTGATTGATGGTTTAATGATCTGGTATAGTTGTTAGAACTGCTAAATTCTTATTTGCTCAGCATGCTATTTTTTCCATAGGCTGTGAGATTCACCTTAAAGATGCCTCACATGTCTATTTTGTATTTCTTCTAAATTCACCCTTTCTCAAACTTAAATCAAACTGTTTGAAGTACTTGTGGAAAAAAGCCTCTTCACATTGAATTTCTTGATATTGGTTCTAGTATTGTTTAAGGGCCCATATTTTTATATGAGAGAGCGAGAGAAACTTACCCAAAGTTTCACATAATTTATGTTGTTAATCAGTATGGCTTCAAGACTCACTCTAAGTCTTATCCCCTAGGGTTCCTCGACATAGTTCCATTTACAACTTGAAACATCTTGAGGGATAAAAATATACATTTTTTAAAATAATGGTAGTGTGTTTCAAGGTGAATATGTATTGCTCCCATTCATCTATTATTTCCCCTTGAAAATGTAATTGAAAATATAATTTATAGTGTTGTTCCATTATTCGTATTTTTTTATACTTTTGCATTATCAATACTTTAAATCTCAAAATTATGAAGATATTTCTTTAAGATATCTAAGAGTTTGAAAGCATATTTACAACCCATCCATGGATCCTCACCTATATTTTCATTAATATACATTTTTTAAAATAATGGTAGTGTGTTTCAAGGTGAATATGTATTGCTCCCATTCATCTATTATTTCCCCTTGAAAATATAATTTATAGTGTTGTTCCATTATTCGTATTTTTTTATACTTTTGCATTATCAATACTTTAAATCTCAAAATTATGAATATCTTTCTTTAAGATATCTAAGAGTTTGAAAGCATATTTACAACCCATCCATGGATCCTCACCTATATTTTCATTATTCCCTCTACCAATCTTCCACATTAGCCACTTCTCTAAAAATTGAAATCCTCTCACGATGGCCTTACAAATAATTGAGACTCATCCACAAGCCTTCATCATTTTTTTTATCCAATCCTCTATTGTTGCTAGTGGTATGTATTTTGTATTCATAATTTTTCCCTAAAGGCCTTCACTTTTTTTAGGGACCTAACCCCTCACGTGGATATAATAATATGTTTTCTATGTAATAAAGGCTAAAATTAGTAAACAAGGTCTATATCATAATGTGAACAAGTCTAATTTAAGAAGACTTAATAGAAGCTTCTGCTTCTAGAAAGATCTTCCTCTAGAATTTTCTTTAGAAGATAGAATTAGAATAAATAGAAGTAGAATGCATGGGAAATTCTTGTCTTAAGAATTATTGTAATATAGCACTGCTATGTTGGAGGTTTCCCCCTCGAAGAGGAAAGTGAACTTGGATTTCTATCAATAAAGGTATCATTGTTAGTGTTGTTATTCTCTATATTTTTTTTTCTATTGGTATTTATTTCTATATTTATGTTTTTTCTTATTATAACACATATGGTACCTTATAAGTAGTATCAGATCTCTTTCCTCTGCAGAAATTGTGGGATTTTGTTTTCTAGGGTAGATATGTGTACTTTCAACGTATTTGAATCATAGAGATCTTTCGTCAAGTGGGTAAAACTGTGGTTGGGGAAGACTACATGTAGGAAATATAGACAGTTTCATAGGGTTACTTGAAACAAATGTTTCACCTTATTGGAAACCTTTGTAACCCCTGTTGGTACACCTTCGAGTAGTACCACATCAAATAGAATCTATACACAACCATCACTCCCATGTCTCATTATGTATATCGGGAGTCCCCTAGGTCTCCTGAAACCATATCTAGATCAACTGATTGACTTCTTGATTATTATAATGACATTGAGAACAACACTCACAAAGATATGCTCTAGTACCTGGGTAATCGGGTAGTACAGAAAAGGGTATGGTCGAGCCTCCTTAGTTGGTTCCCTGATATATTGGGCCAAGTACTATTGTTTGACCCCACATGTTTATCAAATAAATATAGCATAGGGAAAACCTTTGTTTATAAGAACATTGAAAACCATAACACTTGGGAATGAAATATAAATAGAAAAGAAACATAAGGGAATTTTTTCCATGCAACCCTGCCTTCTACATTCATGTTGCCAAATTCCTACATAGTTGGCTCTATTAACAATTTGGGAATTTATTCACTACAATATTCTTTAGTCCAGAGTATAAATCCACGTGAGAAAGAAAAACAAATTATAATGGTCCCATCGACACCATTATTTGGGACCTATCCCATTATATTCCTCTCTTCACCCTAATAGGCGTGGTACCTATCACATGTAAGTGTTTTTTTCTATGTGGACCGACCTGCCCATTTTTTTCCTCTTCATCAATGGCTCTCACCCACGAACCATAAATGAATGCTTTGCTTTACGACAACACTAAAAGAAAGGAGGACATCAAGCACATCAATTCCAATCTTGGATCCCTCAATTCCAATGTTGAGACCCTCAAGGACCAATATATCTCCATCAATGATAAATATGCCACCATCAACACCACAATCAAAAAATTTGTGAGACCGTCCTTGAACCCTAACTCCTCTAAACAAACTTCCTATCATGAAGATTACAAATATTCCATTTTACAATACCCTCATTCCAATCATCTTCATCATGAACTGTGTATTCCTAGAGTCAAGGTGAACAAATTTGATGGCTCAAATCCCACTGGATGTGTCGCTCAAATGGAACATTACTTCTCCTTGCATGGAATAATTAATGAGTTGTCTAAACTTCATTACGATGTCCCCTATATGGATCTTGATCACTGGAAATGGTGGAAATGGTGTAAAGGTTCACACCAAGGGTATGTTTCTTGGACACAATTTGTGGCCAAACTTTATGAACACTTTGACACCAACATACACCATTTGGGTCATTTGACCAAGTTGAAATATTTTGGCACTGCAGAATACTTTATCGTCACTTTTGAGCACTTAGATTTTAGAATGGATGGCATGTCATATTCCTTCTTTAGGGAATGCTTTATCAATGGCGTAAAGGAGGAGATCCAAGCCCAAGTCCTAATGGCTCACCCCCAGACTTGGTTGGAAGCTAGTAAATGTGCCAAGGAAGCCCAAAAATTTGTCTCTTCATAGAACATAAAACCTTATATTATTCCTCTCCCTCAACCCACCAATCCTACCCCTCATGCCACTCTTCTCAAGATCCAAAAATTAACTCAGGAAAAAATGGTCAAACGCAACTCAAGGGAATTTTCTATAATTGTGATGATAGATATTTTTTGGGGCACAAGTCCAAAGAGTGGAAGATTTTTATGTCTATTTATGAGGATGTTCCTTATTATGTGGGTGATTTTTCCCCTGTTGAAGAGATACCACCAAAAGCTGATTCTACTCCACCCTCTGATCCTCCAAAATTTGATCTGCTAATTTTGTTGAACTCCCTCACTAGATTCACTGCTCCCCAAACCTTCAAGTTAATTTTCTACATTAAGAATAGGACAATCATCATCTTATTTGATAGTATAAACACCCAAAATTTTATTCATCGTCGCATTGGCCAAGAAATAAATTGTTATATGTGTGAGGTCAATAATTTTTAAATCATGATTTCCAATGGTGGTTCCATGAAATTTGGGGGGCGTTGTGAAAATTTCAACCTACAAATTGGTTAGTACCACCTGAAATATCACATGTTTGATATATACATGGGATATTATGACATTGTGCTTGGTGTTGAATTTTTATGCACTATATTCCCCATTACCATGGATTTTAAGGACCTCACCTTGAAATTCCAACAAGAGGGGTAGTAGTATAAGTTCCAAGGCATCACAATAGGCTCACCTGAGATCATCAGCTCCCACTAAATGGAAAATATACTAAAAAAAGATCATTCTAGCATTAGTTCCCAATTCAATTTTATTCAAGCAGTTGAGACACCCTCTTTACATGATGACCTCCAATATATACTCTCCCAACACCAAGATATTTTTAACAACCCTCGTGGACTTTCCCCTTTCCATGACTTCCATGATCATTCCATCCCTTTAATCCCATGAATTCTTCCTGCTAATGGTCCCCCTTACTGTCATCCATTTTCCTAGACAAATGAAATTGATAAAAAAATTCAAGAATTGATAGAATAAGGGGTTATCCATTCAATTACCATCCCCTATTCTTCTCTAGTCATCATGGTACTCAATAAAGAAGGAACTTTGTGCATGTGTCCTGATTTTCATTCCCTTAACAAAATCACAATCAAAGAAAAATTTCCCATTCTTGTCATTGACGACCTTTTAGATGAATTGAGTGGTGCTCAGTACTTTAACAAACTTGATATTTGTTCTAGCTACCACTAGATACATATTAAGGAACAAGACATTCCCAAGGCTGCATTTAGAACTCATAAGGGTCACTATGAATTCTTGGTCATGCCCTTTGGCCTATGTAATTTCCCCTCCACTTATCAAAGTCTCATGAATCATGTCTTTCATCCTTTCCTTTGTCATTTTGTATTAATTTTCTTTGATGATATTCTCATTTGTAGTAAAACTTGGCAATCACATCTTGCTCATGTGGATCAAGTTCTCCATATTCTATCTAAGAACCAACTTTTTCTCAAACAATCTAAATGTTTTTTTGGAGCCTCTAAAGTTGAGTACCTGGGTCATATTTTCAAAAAGGATGGTGTACGATTGGATCCTAAGAAAATTGAATCTATGAAGGATTGGCCTCACCCTAAAAATATTAAAATATTGCATGGTTTCTTAGGTTTAATAGGCTATTATCACAACTTTGTTCAGAATTATGGAAAATTTTCCTTTCCTCTCACTTCTTTCCTTAAAAAGAATGCATTCATTTTGACTCTCTAATATGATCAATCATTCCAAGCCTTGAAAGAGGCTATGTGCATGAATCTTTTTCCTTGCACTACTAGAGTTCACCAAGAATTTTATCTGGGAATGTGATGCGTCAAGGAAAGGAGTTAGGGAAGTCCTTATGAAATATGGTCGACCTTTGGATTTCACTAACAAACAAATTTAAGAGTGACGTTTATGCCAATCAACCTATGAAAAGGAAATGTTGGCCATTCCACATGCAATGGATCTCTGGTTTTGTAAGGTACCAAATATATTATAATAAGTGTTGTAGGTGAATCCCCCTGTGGACAAGTGGATTCCCTATTGGTCTCTAGATTCCTAAGGCCAAGACAGAAAAGTGCTTAACATGGACACTGACTTCCTTTTAGATCTAATCAAGCTAATAACTGAAAGAGAAGGAGAAATATATGTAACTTATTAGCGACGTTTGTCCTTGCAAAGTCCTGGCTGAGCTTTAATACTGAGCTCCCTGATAGGTCATGTAGGACAAACAAAGATACAATGGAATTCCTAATCTACTGAGATTATCTCAAATATAGATCCATCTACTGCAGACAAACTCATATGGAACAAGCATAAGTTTGAAATAAACATGCCAAGCATTGATTATTAATGAGAACAAGTAAAAGTAATTACAACCCTTTGAATGAAGGTGCAGTATATTCTTCCAGTTCTCCTTGTCCAACCCCTTTTCTCAAGTAATCTCCACTGACTGCTTTGATGACTTCTCACTCATGAGATCATAAGTTTGATGTAATTCTCAATCTCCATCCCCCTTTCACCATGAGGAGGCTTCCTTATATAACCTTAGAGAGGCCCAACCACTTGAGAGATCTTTGGGATAAGTTGAGGATTCCTCTCCTTCAGTTGAGGATCTTCCCTAATATCATGCCTTGACCATCTATTAGAATCCAACCACCTTCAGGAATTGAGGTATTCTTCCCTGATTTGTCTCAACAAACCCAAAACTTGCTCAGAAAAGGGTATCGCTCCCCCAAAAGGGTGCACAGGGCGCTCAAACACTCCCCCAAAGAGGCTCAGGGAGTGCCAACACTCCCTTACAGTGGGTAGGGGAGCGTTCCTCTCCAAAATCCATTTTTTAGTGATTCTTTCAGTGGAAAAAGGTTTGTACTCCTTGTCAAGTGATTTCACTTCTTCCAAACTAGCCTTTGAGGTGTCTTAAGTGTCTTTATGATGTCATTAGAGGCACGACATAGGAAATATGGAAATATGATGTTTGTGACACTTGCAACACTTGTGGTCAAGATGTGACACTTTCGGACAAGATGAGACACTTACAACACTTGTAATGACAACACTTGCGACACTATTGAAGTGAGTAATTTTGATGTGTAACAGATTTCCCCCCAAAGTATGAAGTTAGAAGATGATGATGACTGAAGTACTTTGTAGACTTTTTCGAGCAAGGGTATGGACATAGAGAAACTGGAAAAAGTTGCACACAACCATCAAACAAATATTATGACATGTTTCAAACCCAAGGCAGGCATACCTATGCTTTAGTGATAAAGAATTTTTAGGTATGGTCGCCATAAAATACACAGCGGATCCATAATTATATTGACAAAATGGTATAGCCATTGAAGATACAATGTGGATCTATATTCATATGACCTGAACTGATTGTAGCCACAAAGAATACATAGTGGATCTATGAGATGACAAGACATATCGAAGACCAATACAAAGTGGATCTATGTAATAGTATATGTGCCATAGTTCAAAAGAACTACTTCGCAACCTAGGCAAAGTATACAGAAGAGTGAAAAACTCAATCCAGGGTCTTCTTACCGATCCCGATGCAGTACAAATCTAACCATGTGAATAGATGTCCTGATGTTGAACATGGCAGAAACCACTTGATTACTGGTCAATGATGTAAACCATTAACAAGCGCAAGGGAGATCACCATTGATGTTAATGATTTCCAAGGTACTCTAGTACCTTGGTACTTGCACGCCTCAATGGTGGATTCGAATAGATGGTCAAGACATGATCTTAGGGAAAATCCTCAACTGAAGGAGAGGAATCCTCAACTTATCCCAAATATATCTCAAGTGGTTGGGCCTCTCCAAGGTTATATAAGGAATCCTCCTCATGGTGAAAGGGGGATGGAGATTGAGAATTACATCAAACTTATGATCTCATGAGTGAGATGTCATCAAAGCATTCAGTGGAGATTACTTGATAAAAGGGGTTGGACTCCCTATAAAGTGATTTCTCTTCTTCCAAACTAGACTTTAAGGTGTCTTAAGTGTCTTTATGATGTTGTTAGAGGCACGACATAGGCAAGATGGCAGTATGATGTTTGTGACACTTGCAACACTTGTGGTTAAGATGTGACACTTGCGGACAAGATGTGACACTTACAACACTTGTAATGATGACACTTGTGAGACTATTGAAGTGAGTAATTTTGATGTGTAACAATAGGAAGAAACAAAAATATCGCAGCAAATACCAACAAAACAACAAAATATAGAGAATCACAACACCAAAATGATACCTTTATTGATATAAATTCAAGTTCACTTTCCTCTTTGAGGGGGAAACCTCCAACAAATTAGAGATCTACTACAATGATTTCTCAAGACAAGACTTTCTCATAACTTCTACTCTTATTTATACTAATTATATCTTCTAAAGAATATTCTAGAGGAAGATCTTTCTAGAATCAGAAGATTCTATTAAGTCTTCTTACATTAGAATTGTTCACATTATTAAATAGGCCTTATTAACTAATGTCAACCTTTGTTACATGGAAAATATATTAGTCTACCTACGTGAGGGGTTAGGGGGGTTAGGTCTCTAACATTCCCTCCCCCTTGAAGAACATTGTTGTCCTCAACGCTTGAGATGAGGAGGTTGTTAAAGAATGGTAGTCGACTCCCAGGTGGCATCTTATGGAGTTGTATACTTCCATTGAATTAACACTTCCTTGATGGTGCACTGATGAAGAAAATGCTCTCATTGGTCCAAGACTTCTTGTGGTTGCAACCAAATGGAACCTTCTTCATCCAACTCAGGGAGACTAATTTTATTATGGAACTTAGCTCTAATGAGACATGAAAAACATGATGTATCTTAGAATTATTGGGAGGAGATAACTAGTAGGCCAAGGCCTCACTCGCTTGAGAATGGTATAAGGACCATAAAATTTGGGTGCAAGTTTCTGACAATGTTCATCTTTGAGTGAATTTTGCTTATAAGGTTGCAGACAAAGAAACATATGGTCCCCTTTAGCGAATTGATGTTTAAAAATACCTTGATATGCTTGTTTCTTCATGTGAATCTGTGCCATGAACAAATTTTCTTCGAGGGTATGGAGAATGGTTGCTCGAAATGTAAGGTTTTTTTCAACCTCCTGAACCTTGGATACACCTAGCATGTAGGATAGAACCGATGATGTATTTTTCCCATAGAATTATTCAAAAGGAGTCATCTGAGTGGGAGTATGGTAATATTTATTGTACCACCATTCAGCTAGGGGTAACCATTGATCCTGCTCATTTTTCCTGTTAGATGCAAAACACTACAAATATGTTTCCAAACACTTGTTGACAACTTCATTTTATCCATCATTCTGGGGATGATAGGTAGTGTTGACATGCAATTGGGTTCCCTTGAGCCTAAACGATTCCTACCAAAAATTTCTAGTGAAAGTTGGATCTCGATAAAAGACAATAGGATTAGGAATGCCATGGAGTTTGAATATATTATCCATAAATATTTGAGCGACTATAGATGAATTGAACGGGTGTTAAAGAGCACAAAAATGAGCATACTTATTAATAAGATCTACTACCACCATGATGACTGAGTTATTTCCCGATTTAAGTAAGCCAACAATGAAATCCATAGAAATATCCCTCCAAATAGTAGGTGGAATCAAGAGTAGTTGCAGTGTTCCTAGAGATTTGATTGTTTCTCCCTTATTGCGTTGACAGGTATCACATTTAACCACAAAGGTGTTGATGTCCTATTTCATACTGTCCCCAAAAAAAAAACATTTGACCTGTTCATAGGTTTTGGTAAAGCCAGAATGCATGACTATGGGTGAAGCATGAAACTCAAAGAGCAACGTGGATTTAAGGTTAAAATTTTTACTTAAATACATGTGACCTTTGCAATGAAGCTATTCATTGTGCCAAGAGTACCTTGTATAAACTTGAGGATCTTGTTGCAATTTTTGGATCAGGATATAAATTAGGGGTCTTGCAACCATTCCTGGTTAACATCTTGAAGCCAATTTGCTACAATGAAAAAGAGGGAAAAGAGGGACCCTTCATCTTCATATTTTCTTGAAAGAACATCAACAACCAAATTTTCTTTTCCTTTCTTGTAGATGATCTCATAGTCATATCCAAACATCTTGTTCACCCATTTTTGTTTCTCCAGGGAGGAAATTCTTTGCTCCAAAATATACTTGAGGCTATGATGATTAGTTTTAATTTGGAAGCATCACCTCAATAGATATGTATGTCAAATATCCACTGCATGAAGGATAGCCAATATTTCCTTTTCATAGGTGGATTGGCCAAAATGTCTCTCTAATAGTTGTTTTCTAATGAAAGCCAAAGGGTATCCATATTGTATGAGGACTACCCCAATGCCTTTCCCTAATGCATCACATTCTAGGAATGATTGACCAATTGCTAGATTCCAAGTGAAAGCTTCTTTTTAAGGAGAGCAGTGACAGGAGCTGCAATGTTTCCATAATTCTGAACAAACTTGCGATACTATCTCGTTAAACCCAAGAAACCACACAATATTTTAAGATTTTTAGGTCAAGGCCAATACTTCATAGCTTCAATTTTCTTAGGATCCACTTGTACACTATCATTGCCAACAATATGACCCAGATATTCCACTTCATAGGAACCAAAAACAAAATTATAATGTTTGAGAATTTTTTTTTGCTTAGATAGGAGATGGAGAACTTGATCCACATGGGTGAGATGGGCTTGCCAAGTTTTATTATAGATGAGAATATCATCAAAGAAAAATAAGACAAAATGACTGAGGAAAGGATGGAAGTCATGATTCATTATACTTTGAAAAGTGGAGAGGGAATTACACAGGCCAAAGGGTATGAACAAGATCTCATAATGAAACTCATGAGTTATAAAGGAGGTATTGGATATGTATTCCTCTTTCATATTTATCTGGTGGTAGCCAGAACAGAGATGAAGTTTCGTAAAGTATTAAGCACCACTCAATTCATCCAAAAGGTCATCAATGACAAGAATGGGAAATTTGTCGTTGATTGTGATTTTTTTTAGGGCCCAAAGATTAGGACACATGATCCAAGTGCCTTATTTCTTGAGTACCATGACTACTGGAAAATAATAGGGGCTGGTACTAGGATGGATAACACCTTCTTCTAGCAATTCTTGAACAATTTTCTCAATTTAATTTTTTTTAGCAAAGGGATGATGATAAGGGAGAACATTGGGAGGAAGACTACTTGGGACTAGATGAATGGAATGATCATGGATGTCATGGGAAGGTTTAAGTCCATGGGGATTGTTAAAAATATCTTGGTGTCAAGATAGTATAGATTGGAGTTCAAGGTGCATAGAGGGAGTCTCAATGGAATGAATGGAATGGAGTTGGGAAATAATTCTAGAATGACCTTTTTTTAGGAGTTTTTCCATTTGATGGGAACTAATGATTTCAGTTGAGCCTATTGTGATGCCTTGGAACTTATATTATTTTCCATCCTATTGGAATCACATGGTTAGGTCCTTAAAATCCATGAAGATGGGGCCAAGACTGTGTAACCATTCAACACCAAGCACAATGTAACAACCACCCATGTCAATAGAAAACATATGATATTTCAGGTGTTACAAACCAATTTGTAGGTGCACATTTTCATAGCGCCCATCATATTTCATGGAATCGCCATTGGCAATCATGATTTGAAAATTTTTGACTACACAGATATAACAATTTATTTCCTAGGTAATATGACGATGAATAAAATTGTGGGTGTTTCCACTGTCAATTAGGATGATGAATTTCATATTCTTAATGTAGCCAATGATCTTGAGGGTTTGTGGAGCGGAGAAGACAGTGAGGGAATGCAAGGAAATTAGTAGTTCAAATTCTAGTGGATCAAAGGGCGGAGTAGGATCATTTTCTTGGGGTAGCTCTTCCACAAGGGGGAAATTCAACCTCCTCATCAACAACATCCTCATAAACAATATCCTCATAAATAGTCATAAAAAATTGTGTTCCTTACACTTTTTCCCTGGAAAATATTTTTCATCACAATTATAACAAAGACCCTTGATTTGGAATTCAACAATGTGTACTCGAGTTAATTTATGGATCTTGAGAAAAGTGGCATGAGGGGTAGGATTGGAAGGTTTAGGGTGATGAATAAAAGAGGGATTTTGGTTCTGGGAAAATAAAACCTATTGTGCTTCATTGTCGCTTTTAGTATTTTTGACCCATGTCTAGGGGAAAGCCATTAGGACTTGAGCTCAAATTTAATCCTTTAGGCCACTAATAAAGCATTCCCTAAAGAAAGAATCATACATTCCCTCAATTCTAAAATCCAAATTCTCAAAGATGACGATAAATTATTCCACTATGCCAGATTGTTTCAACTTGGTCAAATGACCCAAATGGTGGGTGTCCATGTCAAAGATTCATAAATTTCAGCCACAAACTGTGTCCAAGAAACATACCCTTGGCGTGAATTTTTACACCATTGACACCACTGCTAGCATCCAAGATCAAGATAGAGGACACCATAACGAATTTTAACCAATTCATCATTGATTCCATTAAAGGAGAAATAATGCTCCATTTCTATGACCCAACTGTGGGATCTGAGCCATAAAATTTGTTCACCTCAACTCTAGGGAGATGCAGTTCTTGATGAGGTTGAGGGGAATGAAAGTATTTGTAATGGGAAGATTCAACATATTCATGGAGGTAATGTTTTTTAGAGGAGGTAGGGCCCTATAATTGACTTATGAAGCCATTCATCTTGGCTGAGAGGGAGTCTATGGACTGTTGCACACCCTACAGAATAGTTTTGAGGGTAGCAGTATCATATTTGAGAGTAGCATTATCAAATTTGAGGGAATAAATATTGGAATTGATTTCTTGTATGGACTTCTTGTTTTGTTCATTGTCAGTGAGCAAGTTGTTGATTTCTTGATTGTGAGTGAGAGTCATTTGGGGAGACAAAAAATGGGAAGGTGGGTCCACAAAAAACATTACAGATGGGGGGTATGACGATGGATAGGGAGAAGAGAGGAATCCAATGGGATAGGTGGTAAATAAGAGTGTCAGGAACTGATCCAGAAGAATCCAGAATTCTCAAAAATTGATTATCTCAAATTCTCTTGAAAATGACTTCATTACATAGAGATCAATGAGAGATTTCCAATGACACATGAATCTCCTCAAATAGATTTTGTATGAGAAAGTTATGGTCTTTCAAAGTTTCGGCTAAAACATGGGAAAATGATGACATGGAAGTCCATACAGATGACGTCAACATAACGTCAGCGTGATGATGTGGAAATATGGAATGCTTACACATAACATCCATACAACTGATTTGGATGAATCAAAGGATGACATGTTTCCTTCCATACAGTCAATAAGGTAGGATGATGTCAACATTCATATGGAAAATGGAAATATAAAAGAGTGACATGTGTGTTGGCATGTTTACAGGCAGGTATGTGTAACAACCTCCTCGTTACGCCGACAAACCTCTTTTAACAAGTGCAATTTTTTTTTGTGTGTGTGAGCGTGTGTACAAGGGTAACAAGACATTATTCTCTGTGTCGCCACATGACGACGCATCATGACGCATGCAACTGCGATATCAACATAAAGATCTAGGACGCTCATCAACATCTGCCAGTAAAGCACAACAATAAACCGACCAAATAAAAAGGTTGATTACCCATCCATCCTACCCTGCAATGGTTAGGACCTCCAAGACACATAAACAATGCTCAAGCCCAGGTTCCCATCGATTTTAACCGTTTAAGGTCTCAGGGCTGGCGACTGTTCTGAGGAACATGGAGGTATCTACGTCCCGCCCGACACAAGCAGACCAAGCACACAAAAGTTTACAACCCAGTACAACATTACTTAAACAAGGGGCTACAATCTATAAGTGTCTTAAGGCCATTCCAATGCGCAACTTTAGATCATAAATCGTCATCAAGGTACCCTCTAAAACAACATTCAAGGGACCTTATTGTACAAGTCTGAACTTCGACTAGTTTAACATTTAACAAGGAAATTAATCATTAATTATAATCGTAAATATAATGAATAGTTATAATTGTCAGTTAGCGCAATAATTAACATTTAATCTTTAATTATAGATCAATAATTAACGAAATATCCTAAAATCATTTGACGCAAACATTGTCAAATTTACATCAACATTCATTCAATGATCTAAACTTATAATTCGATAGACAAAAATTAGGAACCAATAATTGTCTCAACAATGCAAGGATCATAAATCCCTAATTAACGCAATATTCAAAATCTTTTTCGCAAGCATATAAATTAATATTAGCATTAACTCAATGATCTAAATCTATAATCAATAGCCAATAATTGAGAACCAATAATTAGCACAACATCCAGAACAAAAGTAATGATTTCATGGCGCAAAAACGATAACTTAATTCAACAAGCATCACCTCTTTTCATGGTGCCTACTAATTATTAGTTCCCTTCAAGGCACATGGACACACCATCATAACATCAATTGTAGGTATGCAAATTTTTGGAAATAAATAATGCTTGAAAATAATTTTTTTTCTTAAGAGCTTACCCAATTTGTTGTAATTACGATAAACATTTTAGCATCAATACTATCTATAAATAATTTTCCTCTCTATGTACTAGCCCTTAGCCTTAATTGAGGCATTGACTAATTAAAGCAGCTTGCTTTTATTACATACTAACTGAAATAAAGTAATTTCTTGTTAGGAAATGTTAATTGAAAGGTAAGTTGCCTTTATTAAAATAAAGTGGATTGCCCTTTTTAAATACTAATGAAATAAAGTAGTTGCTGCCATGAAACATTAACTAAAAAGTAGATTGCTTTTATTGAAAATAAGGTAGATTGCTATTGTAAATACTAACAAGTAAAGTCGTTGTTGTTAATAAGTGGAATGCTTGATTAATATAAAGTAGACTGCTATAAATAGCCAATTAGGGTAGCTGGCTAATGCTGTTATTGCTATCTTTAATAAATCTCATCCGGTCAACATTTTCTGAGTTAAGTCACTCCTCCATCTCCTAGCCATTAGATTTAAAGCAACATTATCTAAGATAAAATAGGGGCTACTATTAGGTAATGAAAACAACGATAATATGGCATTTAGTAACGAGACAAATAAAATCGATCCTATCAATAATGTAACACTGTCATCTCTTGTTCCAGTCGTTCTGTCTCATTTTTTTCCTTATAAGGGCGGTTTAAAGGTGCATTGATGAGAGGCTATTCCTGGGATCCATTGGGATGGTTGAGAATAGCAAGAATGGCTGATTAAGGAGGAACGCAGTCCACCCAAACGCCCATAGTAATAGAAAACGCCCACAGTAATATATATAAATGCCCACAGTCATATATATAAATGACCACAGTCATATATAAACGCCCACAGTCATATGTAAATTCCCACATTAAAACAAAATTCCCACAATCATATATAAAAATGCCCACAGTCATATATAAACGCCCACCGTAATTTATAAACGCCTACAGCAATACAAAATGCCCACAGTAATATATAAACACCCACATTATTACAAAACTCCCATAGCCATATTTAAAAATGCCCCCAGTCAGATATAACGCCCACAGTCATATATAAATTCCCACATTAAAACAAAACGCCCATAGTCATATATAAAAACACCCACAGTCATATATAAAAACGGCCACAGTCATATATAAACGATGATGTGGAAATATGGAATGCTTACACATAACATCCATACAACTGATTTGGATGAATCAAAGGATGAAATGTTTCCTTCCATATAGTCAATAAGGTAGGATGATGTCAACATTCATATGGAAAATGGAAATATAAAAGAGTGACACGTGTGTTGGCATGTTTACAGGCAGGTGTGCTTGTCATTGATGCCAAGCGATGGAAAAATAGGGACAACGTAAGCTCAGAAGAGATAGTGAAGAGGTGCACAAAGAGTGCAAGAGTGTGCATATTTATTTGATGGCAAACAGGTAGGCAAGGAAGATCAACAACGCAGGGATAATTGCATGGAAAGATTAGACTAGGCATTGGAGGAGTCAAGGAAGAAACTCACGACAAGAATGCCGAAATGACGAAATGAGAAATGCCAGAATACGTTGATCTGACTCCATTTCAGAGTTTCAGATACCGAAAGTTGAAGTGTCAAAACACTTCACCACAGGAGTCCCGGAATCGTGAAATGAGAAACGCCGAAATCCCGAAAGAAGGAGACAATTTCAGATACTTGGAGTTGGGGATGTCAAGAACTCTTACTACAGGAGTCCCAAAGTCGCGAAATGCGAAATCGAGATATGCTAAACCACGATATAATATCAACCGTTGGATCGAGCACAAAACTAGACCGTCGATCCAAGAAGGATATGTGGTGAAAGATCATCTTTTCGCTGACTAGAAAGTCAAAGGAATGAGGTTCCCTAACCTCTCGAACTCGCGATACGCGAAATCACGAATTAACCTTAACCGTCTGATCGAAGTTTGATCTGGACCATTGATCTGACTCCATTTCAGAGTTTCGGATCCCGGGAGATGGAGGAGTCAAGTGTTGAGACTCCTCATCACAGGATTCCTGAAGTTGCGAAGTGTGAAAAGCCGAAAAGTTGATCTGGCTCCATTTCAGAGTTTCATAGACCGGGACTTGGAAGTGAAGAACATTCACATCAAGAATGCCGAAATCGTGATATGCAAAATTGCGAAGTGATCTGGGCCAACAGATCCAGGAGGTGAGTGTGGTAGGTCATGTCAGAAAGGACAGGTGGAAGACTATGACACGTGGCATGATCAGACAACGACAAGTGTCAAGTTGATTTGGCATTTCAGGCCACTAGAAATCACAATTCTGAGTGACACGTGACAACCACTCGGGTCACGACACTTCATCGAGTGACGTAAGACTGATCTCACTCCAGGAGTTTTTTCTTCAGGAGTTTTAACTCCATCACTCCCCCAAAGTCCCGAAGGTTGAAGTCCTGGGGCAGAGGATAGTCATCCGATCACCACGGATCGAGGACCATTGATTTAGAGATCGAAGCACTTGTGTGATTGGAGAGTTGAGATGCCTCGCAATAGGAATTCACGATATGAAAAATCGTGAAATGCAGAAATGATCGAAGCTAGTCCAACTAAGCTCCTTTTTCAGAGTTTCGGAGATCGCGACTTGGAGAGTCGAGATGCATCACAACAGGATTGCCGAATTGTCGAAATGTCGAAATGTGAAACATTTTTTGGCTCAGCTTGTGGTCACAGCCATTGGTCACATCGACGAAAGATGGAGGAAGGAGCTAGTGCAACCAAGCTCAATTTTGGAGTTTTGGGGATCAGTACATGAATCATAAAGAAACCTTAACCATAGGAATCCCGAAATTCTGAAATGCGAAACGATGAATTAAACGCAAGACCCTACAAACTCCATCCAACGGTGCAGGTGAACTTGAATATGATCAAAGGGCTACTGTTTCACTTCACAATGTAACTGGTAGAAATGATTGATGGTTTCTGCCAAAGAACTTGAAGAGGCCTCAGTATGATCGCCAGAGAATATGAAGAGGCTCGAGGCATCTTCCAGTGATTTAAGACTATTCTTAGTGGCGATTGATAGATGGATGAATGTTGAAGCATGTAACTGCAACAGAGAGGATTAGCTCGACTATGATAGAGAAGATGAAAAGTCTCAACTGCCAGACAAGCTGATAAATCTCAGCATAACACCCAGCGATGTTGGACTCATGGGTTGAACCACCAGAGAAGCTAAAGAGTTGCAATGATGATCAAGTAGAGTACTCGACATGAGGAGGAGATGCAGAACAAAGAGAGAAAGTTGAGGCTAGAGGCAGAAAAGTGGGGGAGAGGGAAGTGCGATAAAACACCCCGATGTGGAGAATAGTGGTAGGGTGAGAGCATGTAGGAGCTTGGTGCATATTGCATGCACAAGGAGAACAGAGACTATAAGAATGCAGAACAGAGAAGAGATCGGTGTGGTTGCAGTTGGGTGTGATTGAGGTGTGAAGAAGGAGGCAGAGCGTAGCAACAAAAATGCACAGAAGGGGAATGGTGCATTAAAGGGACATGGCGCAGAGAGCATAAAAGGAAAAATAACAGAAAGCACAAGGCATGTGCAGAAGACACTGATGCAGACAGAGCAACGCAGTGTAGCAGAATAATGATGAGACCAGTAAGCCATTGAAGAACTTTATATCGTTGTAATAAGTCTTAATAGCACAGATTTATATTTCAGGGTGGTAGGGAGGTGCTAGGGAGGATTGTTTTCCTCAGAGGTTCAAGTGGGTGCTTGAACACATGGAATTGTAGCTTCCTTATAGTTGGTGCTAGAGAAACCGAGGAATTGGTGCTTCCTTCTAGTTGGTGCTCGAGAAACCAGGGAGTTGGTGATTCCTTCTAGTTGGTGCTAGAGAATCCAGAGAGTCGGTGCTCTCAGGAAGTAGCAGCTTGCAAAATAGAAGTTGTAGCCTCATTATGAGTTGGTGCTTATATGTATGATAATGTAAAGAATGTAAAGATTACTTATCATATAAAGAAGAAGAGGTTTTTACCCTGTATGGGTTTCCTCAAGAAATATCTGTCTCTGTGTATCTCATACGCGTGACTGATGCTAAATGTTCTATTGCTTACTTCCCTGCATTATTGTGATTGTCATTAAATGTTGTGTAAAGAGTTTAAAATAAGCATAATTGTTTAAGCTCAGTAACGAATGATTGACCCCCCCCTCTCAGTTGTCCAACAATTGGTATAAGAGCCGGCCCCTTTTATCTAAGGGTAGATCCTATATCTTAAACATGTCAATCCATGAAGGAAATTCAACCAATAAGGCCCCTCTATTCAATGGAACTAACTTTGCCTTCTGGAAAGTTAGAATGAGAACCTACATAATGGATTTAGGTGCAAATGTCTGGGATGTGGTAGATACTGGTTATGTAAAGCCAGTTGTACTAGCTAATAAGGATGACAAGCTAGAATTTAGCTTCAACGATAAGGCTATGAATGTTATCATGAGTGGGCTTGCAGAAGCAGAATTCGTAAAAGTTATGCACCTAGGAACTGCCAAATAAATGTGGGACAATCTCATTAGCAGTTATGAAGGTAATGAGAAGGTAAAGGACGCCAAGCTTCAAACCTATAGAATACAGTTTGAACAACTGAAGATGAAGGAATATGAAACTGTTGGAAAATACTTTCTGAGAGTAGAAGAAATGGTAAATGCAATGAAAGAACTTGGTGAGAAAATTGAGGAACCTTCTTTAGTTCATAAAATTTTGAGATATCTACCATATAGGTTCAACCCGAAGGTCTCTGCTATTGAAGAACTTAATGATCTAAAAACCTTGGGGTGTGATCAACTTCTAGGAACATTGACTTCATATGAAATGAGAATAGTTAAAGATAAATCCACCTCCAAAAAAGCATCATTTAAGGCAGACGAGAATGAGGATTCGGAGCCTGATGTAATTGAAGCAAAATTTGTGAAGAGACTAAAGAAGGGATCAGGAAAATACAAAGGTAAACTTCCTTTCAAATGTTTCAACTGTGGTAGGATAGGTCATTTTTCAAATAAATGTCCCCACAAAAGAAAGTATCAGGCATGCGATGGTGAGGAGAAGCACAAACACATAATTTTTTTTAAAGAGAATAACTTTAAGAAGAAAAGTCTTTGCGTAAACAATGATGATGATCCTTCAGATGGTGAAGACAATGACTCCACTATTGAAGATAAAATAAATGAATTCATACTTATGGCCAAAGAGGATTATGATAATATAAGCACAGGAAGTGATGCTAATGAAGAAGAAGTTGTGGTTGACATGGAAGGAGAAATTATCAGTGCACTGGAAGAGATTGACAGACTAAGAATTAAGAACAGAAAGCAAAGACAATTGGTGATACAGTTCGAGAAAGACAGTAAAGAACCTGATGAATACCTTGTCCTACTAAAAGTGGAATTAGAAGAGGCAAAGAAAATCGAAGACATTCTAAAATGATAGTTATCAGAAAAGAAGGCAAGATGTGAAGCCTTAAAACAAGAAGTAGTGAAAAATAGGAAAGAGATGGAGAAGTTTCCAGCCTTGTATAATCAGAATCTGTCAAGTATCAAAGTCTCAGAAGGATTAGCCACCATTCTAAATCAGTAAAGGAATCCAAAGTTGAAAACTGGTTTGGGTTATGAAGAGGGATCAAGTAGTGATAAGCCAAGAAACGAAGAACCCATCAAGTTTGTCAAATCTACAACCAATGACAACAACAAACCTGCAGAAACAAAGGAAGACAATCAGCCGCTCGGGACGAGTAAAGAAAAAGGTGCCAGGACTAAATCTGTAGAACAAAGAAATAATGTGCTCCCTGCTAAAAGACGTCATCAACATGGAAGAAATCGATTTGCTCAAAGAAGACAACCATTTTCCAGGTACAAAGAATTTTTCTATGGCTATTGTTTCTATTGTTCTAACTTTGGTCACAAAGCTGTAAATTGTTCCTTAAGACTTAGACATGAGCAATTAAGATTTCAAAGGAATAAATACTTGCCACAACAAAGAATGATACAACCAAGTAACAAACCTTCAGAGATTGAAAATTTCCAAATTAAGTCTAGAGACATGCAACTAAGGAGGTCAAGAAATAATCAACAGTCAATGAGTAGACAATGTTGCAACAATAATTTTAACCTATTGAACAATGAGATTGAATGCTACATCTGTCATAACTATGGACATAAATCTATTGACTGTCGATTAAGGAACTATGAACCAGATTTTAATTCCCCTGCTGAAAATGTCAAGGTTTGGAAGAAGAAAGAAAGTGACAAGTGTGGATTAGTGTTGTCAGCTCAAAGAAAAACAAACCCTTGGTATATAGACAGTGGATTCTCCAAACATATGACGGGAGACAAAGGTAAGTTTCTATCTCTAAGTGAAAGAAAATCAGGAAATGTAACCTTTGGAAATGATGCTCTAGGTAAAATAAAGGGTAAAGGGATGGTGAGTTTAAGTAATGGAAAAGGAAAAGCCCAAGATGTTCTACTTGTAGATGGGCTGAAACATAATCTGCTCAGTGTAAGTCAAATGTGTGACAGAGGATGTGAAGTGGTGTTCAAGTCCAAGGACTGCAAAATAAAGTCTGTAAACTCAGGACAAGTGGTGGCCAAAGGCATAAGGATAGAAAATAACTTATATGTGTTGAAAGAAAATAGAGAAGAGTGTCATCTAAGAAAACATGATGAAATCTGGTTATGGAATAGGAGACGTGGAAATTTAAACTTTGACCACTTAATCAAGCTCAAAAATCTTGAGGCAGTAAAAGATCTTCCGAGAATATTAAAGCCCCAAGATTCGATGTGTAAACCCTGCCAAGTAGGAAAGCTAACCAGGACACAGTTTAAGTCCAAGAGCTTTACTTCAAAACAGAAACCGCTCCAACTAGTTCATATGGATTTATGTGGACCATCAAGACAGGAAGGCACAGGGAAAGAAAATTACTTCATGTTGATTATTGATGATTACTCCAGATTTACTTGTGTTGCCTTTCTCAAGGAAAAAACTGAAGCATTTGAGAAGTTTAAAATATTTAAGGCTTTAACTGAGAATCAAACAGGCAAGAGGTTAAAGGAAGTAAGATCAGACAAAGGAGGAGAATTTATGTCAAGTGATTTCAAGGAATTATGTGATAAGCATGGGATCAAGAGAGAATACACAATCCCAAGAACTCCTCAACAAAATGGAGTAGTTGAGAGGCAAAACAGAACAGTGCCGCAAATGGCCAGGTTAATGATGAATGAGAAGAACATTGGTCAAACCTACTGGGTAGAAGAAATACACACAACAATCCATGTTCTTAACAAAGCCCACCTCAGACCACAAAGTGAAAAGACACCTTATGAACTGTGGTATGGGAGACCCGCTTCAATCAAACACTTCAAAGTCTTTGGGAGTAAATGTTACATAAAGAATAATGATGAGAAGTTTGGAAAATATGATGATAGGGCTGATGAAGGTATCTTCTTAGGGTATGCTACAAACAGTAAAGGATATAGATGCTATAGTAAGAGGTTGTATAAATGATCCGTATTTATGTAGGAACACAATGAAATACAGAAATACACATAAACACAGAGATGCAGTGGAAATAAGACTTCATTTCATTAATAACAAATGACTGAAATATGCTTACAAACAGAATGGAAATAAACTAGCTAGGGCGTTGGTAGCT
>ML781341.1:668746-681329 GCA_009831015.1 Picea engelmannii | reverse complement strand
GAATGTAAAGATTACTTATCATATAAAGAAGAAGAGGTTTTTACCCTGTATGGGTTTCCTCAGGAAATATCTGTCTCTGTGTATCTCATATGTGTGACTGATGTTGAATGTTCTATTGCTTACTTCCCTGCATTATTGTGACTATCATTAAATGTTGTGTAAAGAGTTTAAAATAAGCATAATTGTTTAAGCCCAATAACAACTGATTCACCCCCCCCCCCTCAGTTGTCCAACAACGTGTACATGTGACATCAACATGCTGATGTGGCAACACCAGGGGATAACACATGCCACCCATAAATGGAACTTTTATGCATCTAGTTGGACCAATGAAAATGTGCCATGTGTCATCCGTATGAATGTTGTGATAGGCCATATGGTCCACGTGGCACCACTGAAAGGGTGACACATGGCAAGCTATACAGTTATGTGGCATATAGGTGGCAGGTATGTGATCAACACAGTCAGTAGGGTCATAGAACACATGGCCTAATATGATGGTGCCACATGGTAAGGGTATAGTTGGCATTAATGAATAATCATAGGATGCCATGTGACACCTTCGAAAATCCCAAGTTGGCTTGGGGATCAAAAAAGGGGCCTCGAAGGGCGGGTTGAATCTCCACGGTTAACACTATATGTAACATATATATACAAAATATGGAATGTGTAGGGATTGAATATAGGACCTGCCTCCAATACATATACCAATGAATTCAAAAACTATTCCCACCAATGCGCCATAGTTGGAGCTTGTTACAACAACCCAAAAAATATACATTTAAACCTAATGCTACATCACCGCGGGTTTTGGGCCAAGGTTTGGCCAATCTACACCCTATATAAACTAGAACCTGGATCGAGGAGGGGTATAGTGTATATAGTCCGATATAGGGTACGGAGCATATAAATTCATGCCAATAGTACGGTGAATATATTTTCATGCCAGATGTGTCCTTGGTTATGGATTTTCCTCATTTAGCGTGTCATTGAGCACTATGTCCAAATACAGTCATGTTTATACTCATTTTTCTCACTTTTTCAAGAGGAGTATGATGGTGATGCTTGTCTCATGCGAATGTGTTGTTTATGAAAGTCTTGGTTCATATTTACATGCATGAGAGCAATAGTGCATCGTTTGGTGTGTAAAGGGAGTCATTTTGAGCATATTTAGAACATAGTCGAGTTCATACTCATTTTTCTCATAATTTCAAGAGGAATTCAATGGAAACCTTTGTTTATAAGGTTGAATAGCAGAATTGAATAATGAATTCAAATTTGTCTTTGTAATTCCATTTCATTGTAATTTTGTCATTTTGATATTAATGAAGAGTGATCTCACTATTGAAAGGGATCCAGAGATGTATCCTAGAAGAGGTGAACTCCATCATCAAATATTGTCTTCTTAGTTATTTTATTTCCTGTTGTGTTATTGTCGAGTAAAATATATTCTATCTATTTAGACATTAAGTTGTCAACCCAAGGCTCGTAAGCTTCGAGGTGTTAACACTATATGTGCAGGTCTAGAGCTCTAATATAGCCTAGCCTAGACTAATTGAATCTAATGCCAATAAACTCAAATAATGAAGGGATTTACTTTAAATTTACAGAGTAATCTATAATTATGAATGGTGAGCTCATTATTCTAAGTAATCAAATCTTGAATAAGAGCAATCTATCTTTCTTTAAAAACAATATTTGATTATGGACAATGAACTAATCAAAGAAAACTATCTTTCTTGAAAGGAAATGTATGATTATGGGTAGTGAATTCATAAGGAAAACTATATCTTAAAATCAATTCCTTACCATACTTATTCAAAGCAATCTATTCTTAAAATACTTATTCAAAGACTCACAATTATATTTATCCTATGAGGAATGAACCCTACCTTTACACTGATCTCTCTCACTAAAAATGAACAACATCATGATAACATTTAAATTAAAAATGAACAACATCATGATCTTGTAATTAACAAAGTGTACAATCATTGTACAAAAGAGATTAAAAATCAACTATTATCCTATCACTCTAATGTTGGAAAATAATCTGTACATAATTGATAATTCATGCAAGCCTATAAACTCATAACTAGTAAAAATTATAACTCAAAATCATAAGTAGGACATAATTCAAAATCAATTTTGATAATAGCATTCTAGTGCTGAAACATGATTAAAAAATTATGCAAACCTACAAAAAGTATTTGAAGATTACAACTTAATAAATGAACACTGTCTAAATTGCTACTCTACAGAGTAATTTACAACTTTATGAAATAGAAGAAAAAAAACAAAACATGATAGCATAACTAAACAAGTGAACTACAACCTGCAAGTAAAGTGTTAAGAATATAAATTTAAACCAGTAAGCATGGACGTCCACACATGCTCTGTGATACATACACAATTCAGGAAACAAACTTCAAGTTAGAAGAGATATACAATGATACAATTTCAACAAACAATTCGAAATTACAGAGATATGCACAGTGATACGAATTAGCAAGCAATTTGAAATTGGTAAGTGATAAAAGCCAAATGTGAAAATACAAATATGTACTGATTTGAAAAACTACTCAGACCACTGGTGGCCCCCCCATAATTTCTTGGAACTGCTTCAAGGTAAAAACACAGTCACAGAGTTAACACAACATTAATATTAATCACCAAAACAAAGTTTTACAACAAAATCGAAATAATATTGGTGTGTGTATATACAAATCCGTTTTTCTTCCTGGAATAGACATAAGGTATTTATAAAGTTTTTACATAGCTGAGAGGTTGAACTATGATCCTCTCAAAATAGTATATGCATAACAAAATCAGGTACAGCTTTAAACATCAAATTCTGTTGAGGAATCTTCAGTAAATTCTTGAAATAGAGTGAGTAAATATGCCATGGATCTAGAGCATCTTCAATGGTTGGAAGAAAATTATGGTAGGACACCAAGCAAGAGGGATCCCAAGGGCAAAAAACCCATGTGCTCGAATTTCATAATGGTGCCCTGAAATATGTCGATCGCTAACTCCTCTGCGCTCCGAGTGCTGGATGGAGTGTCATATGGAGTGCCATATGGGGTGCCAGATGGAGTGTCGGATGGAGTATTGGAGGGCCGGATCAAGGACCATGAACTTCTCTAAATCCGTCCACAATTTTAGGAAACAGACCGCACAAGACCTAATTGGGAACAAAACCCATGTGCTGGATTTTTATGATGCAACATCCTATTCCCATAAATTAATCTCGAAGTTCGATGCCTAGAAGAGTGTCGGATGAAGGTTCGAATGGAAGGTCAGATCACATTTTTGACCTATTGCAAGCAAACAAGAAACGTTAGATTAGTGTAACTATTCAAATGAAGATGAATTAATCATGAAACCATTGCAAAATTATGATTAGACATACCTTGTGCGATTGCATGGAAAATTGATGTATAAAGATTGATAATACCTTTTAAATGGATAAATAAGAGAATAGCATATGTAATATCACATACAATAAGGATTTGATCATCGCAATAAAATAGTCAAAACATGAACCCAACATTACCCCCATGCCTAAGGATTTGCAGGTCCTTCTGCAAACAAAAATGAATCACCTGACATAACTAGAATCGTGAAGGAGGGGGTGGATTGGCTTTAGAAGCTTCTCCCTCTTGTCCTGAGGATTTTGTCTTGGGCCTGTTACAATGTTTTGCAGATGCCTATCCATATTTTTTTGCTCTTCCAACTGTTGAAGAAACTGAGCATTTTCTTGTTGCAATTTCTCAATAACTAGGGTATGATCAAATGGTTCAAAAGAAGAGGGATTGGATCCCTTAATGGATGTATAAGTTATATCAACTTTGGAAGATGATACAGGAATCTGGGAGGAAGGAGTAACAAATTTCTTGTGAGAGAGAATAGGTTCATATTTAACTTCTTTATCAGGCTCAATGTCTTCTGCAAAAACTTCTCTGAGTCTTTTATGGGGGCTTTCATGACCAGAAGATAATTGGATAGAATCTGAAGTGCTTGGAGGTTTTACATGGTTTTTTCCACTTGTACTTCATGTACTTCTTCAAAAATATTCCCCTTTGAACCGATTGGATCCTCTTCCATTTGTAGGGACTGAAGGAAATTCTTGAAATGCATCTTGTACCTTCTTAGGTTGAGGATCAACAGGTGTTGAAGGCAATGGAGAATTATCAGTAGGCTTTTTTATTTTCTTACCCGATGAGGCTGCAGGGGGATCAAGGGTTTTCTTGGCGAGTTTGAATTTTAATGGTTTGTACGTTGGAGGTAAAACAAATTGTGTGAGAATTAGATCAATGTCCAAGTCTTCGAATTGGACATTTGATCATAAAAATGCAGTAAAATTTTTAATTCAATTATTAACACGAATTTTGAACAATATACCATTCAATTCATTGAACTTACCATTGCACAGGTGTATCAATTTGAACAATTATTTCTGCATGCAATCATGGTAATTTACAATGTATACATAACTCATCCGATCCTTCGTATGGTGCTTCATCTGGTTGTCCATATGGCACTCTATCTAGTATTCCAAATGGCACTCCATATGGCACTCCTATGCAAGTGGAAATTATCCCCATTATAATGGACGTTCACCCATAGCACTCAGGTTGGGAAATTTATGACAGTCATGGTAAATAGGAGCATAGACATGATAAGTGTGAATAGGATGATCCACTGTTAATTTCCCTGTCATCATTCTTGTAACACTATAAAAAAACTTGTTCCTCTATTCAATAACTTGTTCCTCTGTTCATAGGTGCGTAACACAAATCTATAGTGATTTTAACAATGTTATTGATATGTAATTGTCACAAAGAACAAGTTAAGAATTATTCCATTATATAAACACACACAAAAAAAAATGCATAGCAGGATTATAACACAAAGTGATGCCAGCAGTATAGAATTTAGCATTTTAATAAAAACAACTCCTGATATAATAGCCCAGAATATCATAAAAACAATATGATAGCATTTTTAATAGAGATTCTACTTCCTCTTCTCATGGATTATAATATAGATGGGCAGGTTTTATCATTTTTCAGCTTAGGAAACCCCTCCCCCACTCCTAAGTATTGTGACACCTCACAATCAAAGATATAGGGAACCAGTCAATTCTCCCAATAGCCTAAGATTTACAGTTTGCAAAGTGTAGAGATAATTTTCACACATTAGTCCGACGAGACGGTTAAAATATGGCCCCGCCTATAGGACAAAACATCCTACGTATATTTAAGAAGAGGTAGGCGAGAGAGTCTTATGATAGTCTTAAAGCTAGTTCCCAATGGAAAATTTATGGAGTTCATTGACCTTTTCTTAACCATGCATACTTCTTTTCATCTTTTTCTACAAGTAATGTCGTATATCAGGACAAATTTAAATATTTAGGAATTTTATTTATTGTTTTTCAGATTATCACCCTCGCTAGGTAGAATTCCCCGCTGCCAGCAAGCCTGTTCAGTACTCTGATGAGTTTACCTAGTCATACCATAGGCTGGTACCCACTGCCAACAAACCTATTTAGTATCCTGATGGGTTATCCTCTTACACCCTTTTACAACAGAGACAGGTCCACCATATTTTAAGATTTTTATATAAAGATTGATTTTTTCAAGAAGATGGGGAGGCAACTCAGAAAAATTGTATTCAAGACTAGGATGGTATTTATGTTAGAGGATGATGCTTCTTTATGTATTCCTTATAGATTATCCTAATGTAAGGGGTACTTAAGTGGACGTAGAATATCTAAAGATATGGTATAATCAAGCATTTTTAGTGTGTAGTGGATGGTACCATTGGAAAAGAACAGAAAGGTATCTTCAGCCTCGACTCACCTTTTTTTTTTTTTAAGTTATAGTGATGTTTCCATGGCTAACCGCTAATCATACCTTCTTGCTACTCTTTCATAAAGATACTTACTCACCTACTTAGGGTTCTTGTGGAAATTGTACGAGTAACCTCTAGGTTTGATATTCAAGGTGTCACTTCCTTATATCCTCTAGTGATGGAGGTTAAGAGAAACTTCCATTAAAGATTCCTTGAGAGAAAGGAATATATAAATATTGCAAAAATATGGCTAATTCACAACAAGCAATAAAAAAAGGTCATTATTCAATGAATTCTTAAGCAAACAATAGGGTTTAGATATAGCAATATCTTTTTCCGAGGTAAAATACTTCCCTTTTTGTCTCCTTGAAATTGTCCATTTGTGGTGAAATAAATACATGCAGAGATCTCTAAAAATGTTTTTCAAAAACCACACTCTAAAATATCAATAACTGATGAGATCAATGAGATCAATTCACAGGAACATGTATCTCATAGTTATTTTATTAAAAATAAAATGTAAAATGAGACTGCATTAGACTTTAAGATAAACTAACCACATGCATTTTTTATCTATTATCCTACCCTACCTAAAAAGAAAGGAAAATATTTATTCAAGTGTAAGAAATTTTCCAATGTAACCATGTGTGAAGCAAGATAAGAAACATACCCATATCCGCATATGAAAAATTGACCGCAATGATTGCCTGGATATGAAGAACCAACCAACCTACTTGTTTTGTCATCAGAAGGTGTTGAAGATGAGAATAGTATTGTGGCCCGATGACCTATTGAAACCAAATTTCAATGTAATCTTGATGTTCATCAACAGTGATTTATGTTCTCTCCTTCATCATGCTATGTAAATCCTCTTCTTCTGGATGATTGATTTCTGAAGTACATAAAGGATCTGCTGAGATGGATTTTTAGAACTCCTCAATCTCAGGTCTTAGGGATTACTCTCCACTGGATGTAGTCCATACGTTTTCATCTTCCTTCACAGTTTGGCAAGGAAAATACCTTTGTATCTCATAGGACCTTGATTCTTTTAATATTTCCGGAGAGGTAGAAAAGTTCTTGACTATTGTCAAGATGTGTTCTTCTTGAAAAGAAGAGATCCTAGCTACTGCTAGGATTTGAGAGAGTTCTCCCAAACTAATGGTCACCTTTGAATCCATTATGTTGGTTGATGGGTCCTACCTCACACAGGGATTAGTGTCTAGGGTTTAAAACATCCAAAAGTTTTTTTTTATTATTATAGATTTTTTAAAGTTTTTAATCACAACTAACTAAAAGATGAAAGAAATATTTAAAGCAAATTTGCGCAAACCAAACACACCACGCTTGCATAAAATAAATCACACTTACAGGAAAGAAATCAAAGCATAAAATAAAATATGATTGCATGAATGAAATCAAACTCACACATGTATGAAAGTAAACACATTGGAAGGAAAAAAAAACACACTTTGCGAAAGGTAAGCACACTTGCATGAAAGAAAGAAAAATTTCATAAAAGAAATAAAATAAAACACTCTTGCAGTAAAATAAGCACACTGGCAGGAAAACTAAATTGTGGGAAACTAAACACACTGTGCAGGAAAGAAAGCATGTTTGAGGGAAAGTAAATCATGGAAAAGTAAGCACATTGTGTAGGAAATAAAGCATGCTTGCGGGAAAGTAAATTGTAGGAAAGTAAACAAACTGAGAAAAGTAAATAAACTAAGTAAAGTAAGCAAACTTGCAGAAAAAGTAAACACTCTTGTGGAAAGGGAACAACAAGGCTTTGGAGCGACCCATTAAAATGGATGCACCGGTTCTTACCTCTCGTCTTAAATTTTCTCCTCCCCCTTGTTGTGTAATTGAAGTCAACCTACCTACCTAAGCTCTAATCCCTTTAGCACCTCCCCGACAATGCCGCCAAAAATGTCGAGTTAAATATATGCTATCTATTTCAACATTAAATTGTCAACCTGGGGCTCGTATGCTTCGAGGTGCTAACACTGTATGTGCAGGTCTAGAGCTCTAATCTAGCCTAGCCTAGCCTAATCTAATCTAATGCCAATAAACTTAAATAATGAAGGGATTTACTTTAAATTTACAGAGTAATCTACAATTATGAATGGTGAGCTCATTATTCTAAGTAATCAAATCTTGAATAAGAACAAGCCATCTTTCTTTAAAAACAATCTTTGATCATGGACAATGAACTAATCAAAGAAAACTATCTTTCTTCAAAAGCAATCTATGATTATGGGTAGTCAATTCATATGACAAACTATCTCTTAAAATCAATTCCTTACCATACTTATTCAAAGAAATATATTCTTAAAATACTTATTCAAAGACTCACACTTATATTTATCCTACGAGGAATGAACCCTACCTTTACACTGATCTCACTCACTAAAAATTAACAACATCATGATAACATTTAAATTAAAAATGAACAACATCATGGTCTTCTAATTAAAAAAGTGTACAATAATTGTACAAAAGAGATTAAAAATCAACTATTATCCTATCACTCTAATGTTGGAAAATAATATGTACAGAATTGATAATTCATGCAAGCCTATAAACTCATAACTAGTAAAAATGATAACTCAAAATCATAACTAGGACATAACTCAAAATCATAATTCAAAATCAATTTTGATCATAGAATTCTAGTGCTGAAACAGGATTAAAAGATTATGCAAACCTACAGAAAGTATTTGAAGATTACAACTTAATAAATGAACATTGTCTAAATTTCTACTTTGCAGAGTAATTTAAAGCTTTATGAAATAGAAAAAAAAACGTGATAGTATAACTAAACAAACTCTAAACGAGTGAACTACAACCTACAAGTAAAGTGTTAAGAATATAAATTTAAACCAATAAACATGGATGCCCACACATGCTCTGTGATACATACACAATTCAAGAAACAAACTGCAAGTTAGAAGAGATATACAATGATACAATTTTAGAAAACAATTTGAAATTACAGAGATATGCACAGTGATACGAATTAGCAAGCAATTCGAAATTGGTAAGTGATAAAAGCCAAATGTGAAAACACAAATATGTACTGATATGAACAACTACCCAGACCACTAGTGGAACCCCTAGAAGGTCTTGGCACTGCTTCAAGGTAAAAACATAGTCACAGAGTTAACACAACATTAATATTAATCACCAAAACAGAGTTTTATAGAAAAATCGAAATAATGTATGTGTGTATATATACAAATCCATTTTTCTTCCTGGAATAGACATCAAGTATTTATAAAGTTTTTACATAGTTGACAGGTCGACCACTGATCCTCTCATAATAGTATATGCATAACAAAATCATGTGCATCTTTAAATATCAAATTCTGTTGAGGAATCTTCAGTAAATGCTTGAAACAAAGTGAGTAAATAGGCCATGGATCTCAGGCATCTTCAATGGCTTGAAGCAAATTCTGGTAAGACATCGAGCAAGATGGATCCCAAGGGAGAAAAACCCATGTGCTCAAATTTTCATAATGGTGCCCCGAGATATGCGGATCGCCAACTCCTCTGTGCTTCGAGTGTCAGATGGAGTGTCAGATGAAATATCAAATGGGGTGTCGGATGGAGTGTCAGATGGAGTATTGGAGTATTAGAGGGTCAGATCGAGGACCACGAACTTATCTCAATCCATCTACAATTTTAGGAAACGGTCCCTATGGGACCTAATTGGGAATATTGGACACAAAACCCATGTGCCAGATTTTTACAATTCAACTTCCTCTTCCCATAAATTAGACTCGAAGTTCATTTCCTGGAACAATGTCGGATGAAGGTCTAGATGGAAGGTCGGATCACAATTTTGACCTGTTGCAAGAAAACAAGAAATGTTGGATCAATGCAACCATTCAACTCAAGATGAATTAATAATGAAACCATTGCAAAATGATGATTACACATACCTTGTGTGATTCCATGGAAAATTGATGTATAAATCTTGATAATACCTTTAAAATGGCTAAATGAGAGCATATCATATGTAATATCGCATACAAAAAGGATTTGATCATCACAATAAAACAATCAAAAAATGAACCCAACAATTATCTCTCATTATTCGGAAATATAATCATCATGTTATGAATTTTTTGATAAGTAATAAGATTCACATGTGTTTGTGCAAATAGTCAAAGACGATAAAAAATAATTCTGAATCAGGTCAGATGTTGATGTGTTTTGAAGAGTAATTTGACATCTAAGGATTTTCGGATCAATTTGGTATCAGATATAGATTTGACAAGTATTTGCAATTGAATGTGACGATATCCAAAACTCAAGCCAATGAAGGCACAGTTGAAGACTCCTTGTTTGAAAGTGTTGGTCCTACATTCGGCACCTAACTGCTAAAGGGAAAAGATAGGCCACCTCAAGTTTAGAATAGTTGATTTTTAATTTGTGTTGGTCAGTTAGAGGGTTGGTTCTACCAAGACAAGAGCATGGTTGGGTCGGAATATGATAATGATGAGGGTCCTCCTTGGATGGTGGCACACTAATGAAAAACAAGTGAAATAATAAAAAACAAAGGGAAACAAAAAAACCACTCAATGAATAATCTGTTGCAGGAAGTTTTATACTTAAAATATCATTTCAAGACATTAAACATGTATCAAAAACACAATTATTCCCTCAGGTTGCGATAAAAACAAATCTTCACCAAGTATTAGTTGTTTTCATAGGTTGCATATCAATAAAGACAAGTTATACAATCGCCAAAGGAAATGAAATGTACTTTGCACAAATCAAAAAATGCATTCAAGATAAGATAAAAACACATGAATATTTGAATGAAACACTGTCATCAAGTGTATATTTACCAGGTAGAAAGATTTAATCCATGCATAGAACGGGTCCAACCAGCTATTGTGTTTCTATTCTTTCCCAAAAATCCGACCCTAGAAACATACAGAAACTGCATATTTATCAGGGTTGCAGAGGCTCTTGTCTATCTGGGACTGAGACTTAACTCTACATTAACAATTGCATAATGACTTATTAACTTGACTAAAACATTGCTGGAGTATAGCAATGTATACTTTATACTTGAATTAATAAAAAAGAGTGGTTATTATCACACATAGAAGACCAATTATTATTTTTTAAACTAAACAGAGTCTTGAACTGAATCATTAAAACTACCACTAGCGATGAAATTGGACTGATTCATGTGTTGGAATGAACTAGGTGGAAAAAAAATACTAGGAGCGACATAACTGATTTTTGCAATGAGTACGGGCATGCATGCACATTGTTTGAGGCCACTGGAGGATAACTGGTTGTATCTGGTAGCTTCTTCACATTATCTGTTTGAGGAAGAGGTAGGTCTCCTGGTGCTTTTCTTGGATTCTTTGACATTCCTATTTTCTCTGTGAACTGGTCACAGTCTGCTACCATTCTGCTTCTCCTCGTGACTTTCCTTTGACGATTTGTCTTAACGCCCGGTTGGTTGCCATGCGCTGCTCTCGGATTAGACGTGATAAAAGCACATGATTGCGGAAGTTTTCAAAGGCGGTTTGGGTCCACACCGCTCTGACCCCCATAATCCACCACAAGCTTCCACATACCTCTCCAACAATACCATGGTTTCAATTACGGGACTGCTCAAGGATGTTAACGTTCAAGCATTTTTCGTCCCCGTAATGAAGTGTGGTCATCGATCGTGTTTGTGATCTACGATCTGGGTGACCCTGCTACTTTGGCACCCTTGCTAAAGTTCTATCCATCTACCATATTAGAACTCCCCTATATGATTTAGCGATGGCGCCAATTTCTTAGATCTCGGGAGATTTTGAATGCAGAGCATGAATATCTCCTGAAGTGACTTTTTCCCAAAGTGACATGGCAATCTCTCATCACTTTGGCACTTTGGAGTTTTAGAGATTTTGAATACAAAGTTTGTATAACTCCTAGAGTAGTACAGGTCCGGTTGACGTGGTGACCTAAAATGAATGTCATGTGTCTTGACGTATGAGTGCCATGTGTCTTCGACACTTCGGGCTTCAGGATTTTATGAATGTTGTTCTTGGAAATCCCCCAAATATGACGTGGTGGCTTGATTTTCGATCGATGACATGTCGTGGAAAGAAGGGTGACATGTGTCACTCAAAATAGCACGAATGACAGACCCAAATATGCCTGAAATGAGTGCCACATGTCTCAACAGATGAGCGCCACATGTCTCAATGGATGAGTTCCACGTTTCTCCGACTCTTCAGGGTTCAGGAGCTTGGAGCGAAAAGTATGAACATCTACAGGATGGTCGAACTCCTAGAGTGATGCGGTGACCTGGAAAAAACATGGATGACACAATCAAAGGGCCTAAGATGAGCGCCACGTGTCTCTGATGGATGAGCGTCGCATGTCTGAACTGATGAGTGCCAAGTGCTGAGTTGAAAAACATCCTTGGAGTGGTAGGGATTGAAGCGACGTGGTAGCCTGACGTCACTTCGGGACTTTGGGATGTAAAGCATGGAAATATCCCGAAGTAGTACGGGCCCGGTTGATGTGGCAATCTTGTTGGACAACTGAGAGGGGGGGGGGTGAATCATTTGTTACCGTGCTTAAACAATTATGCTTCTTTTAAACTCTTTGCAGAAACACTGAATGATGATCACAATAATGCAGGGAAATAAACAATGGCACATTCAACATCAGTCACATATATGAGAAACACAGAGACAGATATTTCCCG
>ML781341.1:637640-663337 GCA_009831015.1 Picea engelmannii | reverse complement strand
ATGACCTATCTTACCACAGTTGAAACATTTGAAGGGCAACTTACCTTGGTACTTGCCTGATCCTTTCTTTAATCTTCTCACGAATTTTTCTTCAATTTCATCAGGCTCACAATCCTCATTCTTATCTGCTTTAAATGATGCTTATCTAGAGGTGGTTTTATCTATAACTATCCTCATTTCATATGCAGTCAACGTTCCTAGAAGTTGATCAAAAGACAAAGTCTTTATATCATTAAGTTCTTCTATAGCTGAGACCTTTGGGTTGAACCTATCTGACAGAGATCTCAAAAATTTCTGAACTAAAGAGGGTTCCTCAATTTTTTCACCAAGTGCTTTCATTGCATTTACTAGTTCTTCAACTCTCATAAAATAGTTCCCAATGGTTTCATCTTCTTTCATCTATAGCTTTTCAAACTGTACTCTGTAGGTTTGAAGCTTGGCATCTTTCACCTTCTCATTACCTTCATAACTGTTAATCCACATTTCTTTAGCAGTTTGAAGATGCATCACCTTCACAAACTTGGCTTCTGCAAGTCCATTCAAGATAGCATTCATTCCCTTAGAATTAAAGCTAAATTCTAACTTATCATCCTTGGAATCTAGCACAATAGGATTTATGTATCCAGTCTCTACTACATCCCAGACATCAGCTCCTAAATCCATTAAGTATGTTCTCACTCTAACCTTCCAGAAGGAAAAATTCATTCCATCAAATAGAGGAGGCCTAGTGACTGAAGTCCCTTCATGGATTGTCATGTTTAAGCTCTAGGATCTACCCTTAGATAAAAAGGGGGTCGGCTCTGATACCAATTGTTGGACAACTAAGAGGGGNAGGGTAAAAACCTCTTTTTCTTTATATGATAAGTAATAGTTACATTCTTTACATTATCATACATATGAGCACCAACTCATAATGAGGCTACAACCTCAGTTTTGCAAGATGCTACCTACTGAGAGCACCAACTCTCTGTTTTCTCTAGCTCCCACTAGAAGGAAGCATCAACTCCCTGGTTTCTTTAGCACCAACTAGAAGGAAGCACCAACTCCCTGAGTGTTTCTAGCACCAACTGGATGGAATCACCAACTTCCAATCATACAGGAACCAACCTGTATAACAGAGAACAAGAGTTCTCCCTTGCACCACCCCACCACCCTGGTTTCTCTAGCTATAACCAGATGGAAGCTACAACTCCCTGTGTTCAAGCACCCACTTGACCCTATGAGGACAACAATCCTCCCTAGCACCTCCCAACCACCCTGAAATATAAATCTTTTCTACTAAAACTTATTACAGTGATATAATGTTCAACAGTGGCTTACCAGACTCATCACTATTCTACTGCATTTTGTTTCTCTATCTACCTCACTGCCTTTCTGCACACATGAATTGCGTTGTTTTTTCTTCTGCTCTTTATGCTCTATGCGCCATGTCCATTCACTGCACAATTCCTCTTCTGTTCAATTCAGCTGCTCCACTCTCCTCCTTCTTCACACATGAATCACCTTCAACAACGACAATCAGAGCTACACCAACAACCCACACAACTCTTCTATGTATGGTGTACTTATAACTTCTATGCTACTTGCGCACGCAATGCGCGCAATCCCTCTGCCTGCTCACACCGTGTTCATCTCTTCCACATTTTGAGTGCTCTGTCTGATCATCATGGTAACCCTTCAACTTCTTTGGAAGTTTGCCCATGCGTTCAAAATCACTGGATGTCATGCTGAGATTCCTCAGCCTCTCTGGCAGTCAAGACTCTTCATCTTCTCTATCTTAGACAAGCTTATCCTTTTTGTTTTCAGCTACAGACTTCAATCCCCTTCCATCTGTCAATCACCTGTATCAATAATCCTCAATCCACTGGAAGATGCCTTGAGACTCTTCATCTTTTTTGGCAATCACACTCAATCCTCTTCAAGTCCTCTAGCAGAGATCATCATTTGTTTTAGCTGTTACACTGAGAAGCAAAAAAGTATCCCTTCGATCTTGTTCAACTTCACCTGAACCGTTGGATTAAGAATAAAGAATCTTGTGCCTGTTTTTCCATTTCGTAATTCGGCATTTTGGGATCCCTGTGGTGAAGCTTAGCACCTCTAGCTTCTTCCTCCATCTTCCATCGATGTGCCCAATGGTTGTGACCACGCGCTTATGCATAAATCACTTTTTCAATTTCACATTTCATGAATCTAGAGATGAGGCCTCTCAACTCTCCAAGTCGCGATCCCCGAAACCCCGAAATGGAGCTTATCTAAACTAACTCCTTCCCTTCTCGTGACCACCGACGGTGACCATAGGCTGTGCCAAAAAGGTTCTTCATATTTCATGAGTTTCCACACCATGCTCCGTTGACTCCAAGTTAGCAAAATTCCAATTGCTTGCCACTTGTCCTATGATTCGACGGTTCAGATCTGATCTTGATTCAACAACTTAGATCATATCGCGATTTCACATATCGCGATTTCAGAATTCTTGTGGTTATGTTTCTTGCCTCTCCAAGCCACGATTTGTGAAAATTTGAAATGGAGTCAGATCAATGGTCCAGATCACACCTTGATCTGACAGCTATGATTGAATCGCGATTTCTCATATCGTTGTTCCTAAGATGGAGGTTCTCGTCACTCCAAGTTGCGATAGGAGAAGCTCTGAGATGGAGCTCAGATCAATGGTCCATGTTCTTGGTGATCCGACAGTCCTGATCTTTTTGCAATCTCGCATCTTGTTGTTCCTTAGATGGATATTCTCATCACTCCAAGTCATGATAGGCGAAGCTCTGAGATGGAGCTCAGATCAATGGTCCAGAATCCTTGGTGATCTGACGGTCAAGATCTTTTCGTGATCTCACATATCGTGAGTTTGAACCTATTTCCTTTGGATTTCATGACTTGTGAAACTCCAAAATGGAGTCTTTGTGGTGCTCTGATCTTTCGCCACGCGTCCTCTTGATCAACGGTCCATGACTGTCCCCGATAGACGGCCAGAATTCCTTCATAGTTTTGGAGAGTTGGATGACTCTTGGACTTATCCGCCTTGCAGCTTCACCATATCTAATGGCTATTGAGCCTTCGTAGATACCCCATATCCTATAGCCCACATCTTCTCATGATTTCGCCACTTTGCGATTTCGTCGCTTCGTGATTTTGTCCACCTTCGCAATTTCGTCGCTTCGCGATTTTTTCCACCTTGCGATTTCGTCACTTCACGATTTCGCCACTTCGCGATTTCGCCACTTTGGTGGTGAAGTGTTTCGACACTTCAACTCCCGGTATCCGAAGTTCTAAAATGGAGTTTACCCTTCCATTATCACTGTGCTGCTGATCATGTTGATGTTGTCCATCGCTATTCTTGCCATCAATGACAAGCTTACTCCCAACTTTAAACCTTCCAACAAATCTCTCATCACTTCGGGACTTCGGGCTTCGGGAGCTTGAAATGTAAAGCCTGGAAAACTCCCAAAGTAGTACAGGCTCAGTTGACATGGCAGTCTTTCATCACTTCGGGACTTTGGGCTTCAAAGCTTGAAATGTAAAGCATGGAAAACTCCCAAAGTAGTACGGGCCCAATTGATGTGGAAATCTCTCGTCACTTCGAGACTTTGGGCTTCGGGAGCTCAGAATTTAAATCATGGAAAAATCCCAAATTAGTACGAGCCCGGTTGACGTGGCAGTCTCTCGTCACTTTGGAACTTCATCTCTTCGGGACTTATGTCTGGTCGTTAATCTTCGCGTGACTTTGAAACTCTGAATGCATGAAAACCGTCGATCTGGGTGGCCTATTGGATCTCCACCATTGCAATTTTAATCTGTCTGATCTTACAACCTAGGCCCGAAATTGATATCTTTTGAATTTATTCTTTTCCCACAAAATCTTGTTGCTCATACAAGGAAATGGTGTACCTAGATGTCTCATGCGCACAGGAAAGGCTTGGTGGGAACGCTGTATGCTCGATTAGTGGAAAACATGATGACAAGTATTTCAAACTCAAACCAAACATGTGTTTATCCTTCAAGAAAAAAAAAAAAACTCTAAGAAAGACAATAAGGAAAACCAAATCATTGAACATATGGGAAACCTACTTTATCAACCAGAAGAGGAAAAAATGGACGAAGGCATAGGGAAATGAGAGAGGAGAGGGAGGGGTGCAACTAGGTTACAACCGTGCTATAGCGGGAAAACCCCCCTATGAAATACACTAGGGTTCAACATGTAGGAAGAGTTAACCGTATAAATTTTTCTGCTTTTTAGCAACTACCCCAAATATACCCCACATTCATGCATAAAACACAAGATAAAAGGATCCGATAAATCTACCTTAAACTCTGCATCCAGTGTTGATCCTTTTGCGCTCGATTGTTCCTCGACTACAAGTCTCCTCCCAAAGATGACCTTCATTCATAAACAGACAAACAAAGAACTACGAACATGAATATTATATATGAATTAGTGGGTTAGATGTCATAATCAAATATAAATCAAACATAAATATGGAACACATCATATTCGGGACAGAAAAAGTATTCCTTTCTATTAATCTCACAAAGTTACTTACAATGAGATTAGTGACTGCTCCTCAAACCTGGTTTAGGATCCTCTTCACCAAGCTCCAACTGCACTTCCACGTATCTTTATCCTCTTTATCTCTCTCTAAGGAATGGATTAGGCTTGTAATGGAGGAAAAAGGTAAGAATAGGGAATTCTGGCTCAAAACTCACAATGTGGCTGCAAATTCTTGGGGCAAGGGGGGAAAGTGAAATGGGCATAGTTTCACTGTTCTTATGCTTAGCTTTGGAATCATACCACAAAACCTCCTTTTATATGACAAAAGGATGGTTATTCGGTTGGGTGACTGGCTATAGGCGGTGGGACAGTTGGGAAACTACTCAATAGCCCGTAATCTCAACGAATTCCTTGCAACTTTTTATTTTTTACAACTTTTGCGAGTATACGTGGGATGTAATGGTGTAGCTATCATATGTACGCGAGATGTAGTGGTGAAAAAAGAATGTGTATGCGGGAAGTAATGTTGCAGGGAACATACATCTTCAAAAGTATGGTTTTTAAGAAGAGATGCTCAGTGATGGCTTGGCAAAAATAGTAGGTAAGAGGGCCTGATGCCAGGTATACATGTATGGTGCAATTTAGGGTTATAACAAATAGGAAGCACATATCTCTTTGTTGCAAAGAAAAACATGATTAAATATCTAATGAAATTAAGGCTTCATAAAGACAAACTGGCAAATTCAAAAGGAGAACTCTGGATTGAGGATGCATCTACAATCTCTCAAGGATGATAAGCAAGAGCTTCAAGACCAGTTGATAAGTCATGTAGAATTTCTCATGGGAATTATTCATGAATTGGATAGTGAGTTGTAGGCTAAGGAAAATATGTTGGCACAATTCCATGAAACTGAGTAAGTGGAGAAGGAAAAGTCTCCTATGTAGAGGAATCCATCTTCTATGAAAGGTTTATAAACTGTAATCGAGGTATGCCATAAATATGATTCATCATGTTATTTTTCTTTCCATCATGATGAAAATGTTTCTTTGGATGTAATTAAGGAATATACATATGGTTTTGGTTATAAGTTACTAACCAAGATGGGATATGATGGAAAAGGTCTTGGCATCAATGACTAAGGAATGACTAATCCCATACAAGCAGAGGGAAGACCTCGTTATGCAGGATTTGGATATGGCCAAGAAGGAGATGGAGAATTCTCTAAGACATCTGAAGTAAGGGAAGATTCAAATGAAGAATTTTATATACTTCACAAGACATCAGTTATACTAGAACAACCTTCCATCATTGGGAAAGGCACCAAATGCAAAGCATCTCCAAGAAGAGATGAGAATTCCAAGGATGGAATGAAGAAATTTCCCACCTGTAAGAATGACATAAAATTATGGTCTACATATCCATTTATATTATGTGGATTTAATAAACATTGTATGGAAAAATGTTAGAAGAGACAATTCTTGCAGGGGAAGCCATCCAAGAAGGAGGCAAGAGGAAAAGGTCATTTTCCAAAGTAGAATAGGGAGAATGAAAAGAAACGATTATGGTTCCAAGATAGGAACAAACACTTTTTCACTCATTGTGGTAAGAGTGGACATCATATTAAGAAGTGTTGGACACTATATCCACAACTTCGTCCAAAGTAGAACCACGAAGATGTAAAGGCACTTACAAGAATAAATGTAGCAACCTTAATTGAAGTTGATAGTCTTGATGAGAAATTTAATACATAATTATTTTTAATGGCTTGTCTCAACAATATAGTGTATAAAGACATATGTTGGAGATATTCCACACTCACCTAGAATTGTTTTCCTAAGTTTGATAATCCAATGTTGAGAACGCTTAAATATTCTCTCTAGAGAATATTCCCCTACAAAATAGGGTGTTCCTCTTCATTTCATAGTTAGTTACACTTATTTATACTAGTGGAAGTCACTCATGCATCGAAAGCTTGGTTTTATCACCAACAATTGCATGTGCTTCTCTCACTTCCAGGTGTGTGACTCAGTTAAATGATCATTGCATGGATCAATTAAGTAGGAATAGGGGGAAGTTCACTCCAGTGTCTATCAGTGAGTGTCTAGATCTTTCTAGATAACTAATATGGTTCATTAGTTACTCATGTAGCCTATATATATTGTAAATTATTCACTCTTTGTGTGTGAAATACAGTTAATACAATTCTATTCTTTTCTCTCCAATTTTTCTCTTGTCTTATCTGTTTTTCAAGTTCTATTCATTCTTCTGCTAGCTAGATCTATTGTGTAGGTACTCACCACATTATACATGGTATAAGATACCATAGGATGTTAGGATGAAGGTGCACCAAATTTTTTTATTTGCAGGCACTGAATATTGAAGAACACAAAAAAGATGGATTATTCGCCAACAATACTTCTCATGCCTCATAACTATTTGGAATGGAAGCTAAAAATTTTGATTCAACTCAGATGTAGAGGCTTGTACCAAATAACTATGGAAATGGAATTAGAGACCGATTCCACCTATGAGAAAAATTAATTTTTCAATAGACAAGATATGACCATAGGATGTATCTTCTGGTCTATTTCTCCTGGAATTTTTTTCCACCAGGTATTTGGTGAATCAAGAGACTCAACTCCAAATGAACTATGGACCAGATTGGAGGTTTTATTCATGATTAAAGAATATTATGAAGATTTCATGCATGATATTGAAAATATAGACCCAGAAGAGAATCCATTAGAATATCAAGCCTCTTATTCTGAAGAGTCTTCTACACAAGTATTTGCATAAATTATTGTTCCATTAATTGCAGATGATGTCTACTCCATTTCATATTTTTTTTTCTAAATTTCATACGGAAGATATCATGCATGAATTTGAATAGTAACGCGCAAACACTTTTTCATGTGTCATGCATGCATCTCAGGAACAACATGCATGCATCTCAGGACACAAAAAGGGGGCCGCACACATCAGATTCAATTTTGATATTTTTTTAGAATAATTTGTAGAAATAAATTGGATTTTTGAATTCCTCTCAGAAAAATACCCAATTTCAAAAAACAATCATCTGAAACGGAGTCTGGGAAGTGAAGTTATGAGAATTTTAAAATAAGTAAATTTTCATCATTTTTTCAAAACGACCCCATGATTTTCAAAGTTTCATCCGAACTTCATTTGGATATTCTTCATTACAAAAAGAGAAAGTGCATATGTGTGGATATCTCACTAGTGCATTTAATTCATCATATCTATGCATACATCTACATCTTCAACAAAATATTCAACGAGCATAAACTTTTACATTTGCAAGGTCTTCATGGAGTGAAGGATATAGTTGCTTAACAACTACCTTTTGTTCCTTCACACTTTTTTTTATTCATTGTACCTTGCGGGGGGGTTTTTCCCATGAGGTTTTCACTCTTTCCTTATTTTTTTTTAGTGTTTCATTCTTAGATGCATTGTACAATGGGTACCTAACATGACCTTGGTTGTCGAGACCCATTCATCATGTACACCCTAGAAGTGTTCAAGGGGGGTGTTGGAGATATTACACACTCACCTAGAATTAATTTCCTAAGTTTGATAGTCCAATATTGAGAATGCTTGAATATTCTCTCCGGAGAATATTTCCCTACAAAATAGGGTGTTCCTCTTTAGTTCAGATTTAGTTACACATAGTTAGACTAGTGGAAGTCACTCATGCATGGAATCCTCGATTTTATCACCAGTAGTGGCATGTGTGATCTCTCACTTCCAGACGTGTGACTCAGTTAACTGATGATTGCATGGATCAGTTAAGTAAGAATAGGTGGCAGTTCACTCTAGTGTCTATCAGTGAGTGTCTAGATATCTCTAGATAAATACTATGGCACATTATTTACTCATGTAGCCTATATCTATTGTAAAATATTCACTCTTTGTGTGTGAAATATGGTTAGTAAAATTATATTATTTTCTCTCCAATTTTTCTCTCGTATTCTCTATTTTTCAAATTGTGTTTGTTCTTCTACTAGCTAGATCGCTTGTGTAGTTACTCACCACATTCTACAACATTGAGGTATGGTTCATGGAAAGTGGCTCATCTCGCCACATGACATGAATGAGATCAATATTACTTACCTTCTCAGAAATTGACACAGACTACTCTGTGTGATCTAGGACTAATACCAAACAAGAAATGAAAGGGGTTGGTTATGTATTATTCCAGCTCAAGTCAGGAGAATTTATGGGAATAGAACAAATGTTATATGTTATAGAATTGAAGGTGAAATTACTCTCAGTTTCAACTTTCAAAGATGAAGGATATGTATTTGTTTTACAAGATTGATAGGTACTAGTGTATTCATACAAAGCTACTCAGGACATAACAATGGTACTTGGTGTCAGAAAAGAGAGATTATATAGGTCACGTGGATGACCTATAATTGGATCCAGTGGTTTCTTGGATTCAACGTTAGATTCAATGTCAGATTTAGATTCATTATCATAGGAATTGTCAGAGACAGGAAGTTGTGAGACTCTTTCCAGTACTATTGGAAGAATGAGTCTATGAAGAAGCCACCTATCCCATCCCTGGATAGGTATCAAGAAAAGATTCCATTTTGGAAAAAGAGTTTGCAAATATGTATATTTGTAAATAGAAAAGTTAGTATGCATGTGTAAATACCTTCTAAATTATGTTTCCATTGTTGTAATAGAGGGTTTTATTATCCTCTCTTAAAGAATTTCAAGAGTGAGAGGAGTCTTGTAGGGATTCCAAAGCCTTGGGATTTATTATCCTCTCTTGGGGCATTTGATTTTGAAGTAGAACAGATGGATGTGAAGAAAACATTCCTGCATGGGGATCTGGAAGAATAAATCTATATGAAGCAACCCGAAGGTTATGCTGTGAAAGGAAAGAAGGAGCTAGTATGCAAGCTGAAAAAGTCCCTGTATGGTTTAAAACAATCACCAAGGATGTGGTTTCAAAAATTTGATACTTATATGTTGGGACTTGGCTTCACAAGAAGCAAAGAGGATCATTGTGTGTATTTTAAATTAATTTGTGATCATTTGATTTATTTGGTATTGTATGTGGATGACATGTTGCTGATAGGAAATAACAAGGAGATTATCCAGGATGTGAAAACTCAGTTGTCCTCTAAATTTGACATGAAGGATCTCGGTGCTTCAAATTTCAATTTGGGCATGGAAATTAAAAGAGATCAGAAAAGGAGGAAACTATGGTTAAATCGGAGAAAATATGTCGAGACAATATTGCAGAGGTTTAATGTGCAAGAATGTAAACCGGTCAAGGTTCCTATTCCTGTTGGTGTAAAGTTAACTGTAAATCAATGTCCCAAGACACATGAAGAAGAGGATGACATGTCTCATGTTCCATATGCGAGTGTCATTGGGATTTTGATGTATGCAATGGTCTGTACTAGATCGGACATTGCACATCCAGTGGGAGTTTTGAGTAGGTATATGTCAAAAATAGGCAAGGATCATTGGACAACAGTAAAAAGGGTTTTCAGGTATTTGCGTGGAACTACTAGATATGGATTGTGCTACGAAGGAAGACTGGAATTGGATAGAGTGGTCGATATACATGGCTTTGTGGATGGAGACTGGGCTGGAGATTTGGATCGTAGGAGATCTACAAGAGGGTATGTGTTTAATATGTTTGGAGGAGAAATAAGTTGGATGAGAAAAAGACAGGCTGTAGTGGCACTTTTAACTACAGAAGCTGAATACATGGCAACCACTCATGCAAGTAAGGAAGCAGTATGGTTACAAAGATTATGTTCAGTTATTGCGTTGGTAAAACAAGTTGTAAGGATAGAGTGTGTCAGTCAGAGTGAAATTTTTCTGGCGAAGAACCCTGCTTATCATTCAAAGACAAGACACATTGATGTTAAATATCACTTTGTGAGATACATGATTGAAGAAAAGAAAGTATCACTATTGAAGGTGGACACTTTGAAGAATGTTGCAGACTCATTAACAAAATCTGTGAGAAATGAGAAGCTATCTTGGTGTATAGGATCCATGGGCATTGCTACCATGGATTGTTGACTATGTAACCCTGTAACCCCTTGTATGCAAAGAAAACAACAAGTGGGAGAATGTTGGGTATGTGTTATATTCTTTGCACGAGTAGTAGTGTCATGTATTTAGGTGGTTTTTCAGCACATGGTTTTCTATTTCCGGTTAAGGAATTATGGTTTTGGACTAATCCAGGTCATTGGGTTAGGGTTTTGGATGTCGTTGGCTCCTATATGTATATTTTATTGTAAACAATGTATCATGATGAATAATATAGAATATGCTAGTTTTCCTGGTTTGGATTTCTAGGGGAAAAATCTCTATGTAATGTTTGTATTTTCCATTGTATCTTTTCTGTTATTTTTCTGAAATCTGTTTGCAGTAGATATTGTACAAGGTTATAATTTATAATGATGTCATCATGACATCAGTGTGCTTATGTGGCTGTATGATAGACTTCCACGTAGCATCGATATAGCTGATTTGGAAGAATTAGAGGACAACATGTGTCCTTCCATACAGTCGACATGGTAGGATGACGTCAAGAGTCGTATGACAAGTAGCAAGCTCAAAGAGTGACATGTGTATAGGTGACATCAGAATGAGGTCAGCATGTTGATGTGACAACACCAAGTTCATTTATTTGGACCAATTAAAATGTGCCACATGTCATCTGTATGGATGATTTGGCAGGAAGTACGGTCCATGTGGCACCATTGAAAGGGTGACACATGGCAGGTCATACAATGATGTGGAGGACATGTGGCAAATACGTCAACATGGTCATACAACATGTGGCCTAATATAATGGTTCCACGTGGTAGGTATACAACTGGAATTAACGAATGATCATAGGCTGCCACATGCACCAACCAGGTGGTGCCACATGGCACCTTCGAAAATCCCAAGTTGGCTTGGGGATCGAAAAAGGGACCCCGAAGGGTGAACCAAATCTCCATGGTTAACACTATATCTAACACAAATATACCAAATATGGAGTCTATAGGTATTGAACCCTAGAGATGCCTCCAAATATACTGACAAATTCACATAATACTCCTACCAATGCACCACAGTTGGGGCTTGCTACAACAACCCAATAAATATACATTTAAACCTAATGCTACATCATCACAAGTTTCGGGCCACGGTTTAGCCAATCCATGCCCTATATAAATTGGCTCCTAGATCAAGGAGAGGAACAATGTGTATAGTACAAGATAGGTTAAGGAGCATACAAATTCATGAAAAAAGTATGGTGCATTGATTTGCGTGCTATAGGTGTCCTTGGTTATGGATTTGCCTCGTTTTGTGTGTCATTGAGCACTATGTACAAATATTTTCATGTTTATACTCATTCTTCTCAGTTTTTCGAGAAGAGTATGATGGTGATTATTTTTTCATGCTAATATGTTGTTTATGAAATTCTTAGTTCACATTTCCATGTATGAGAGCCATAATGCATCATTTGGTGTGTAAAGGGGGTCATTTTGAGCCTGTTTAGAACATAGTCGAGTTTATACTCATTTTTCTCAGAATTTTGAGAGGAATTCAATGGTAACCTATGTTTCTAAGGTTGAATAGAAGAATTTAAAAGTGACATCAAATTTGGATTTGTAATTCCATTTCATTGTAATTTTGGCATTTTGAGATTAATGAAGAGCGGTCTCACTATTCAAAGGGATCTAAAGATGTAGACTAAGAGAGGTGAAATCTATCATCAAATATTGTATTCTTATTTCTTTTATTTTATAATGTGTTATCTCTCATTATTGTACAAGATAATCATCATGTTATGAAGTTTTGGATAATTAAGACGATTCACGTGTGTTTCTGCAAATAGTCAAAGACGACCAAAAATAATTTTGAATCAAGTTGGATGTTGATGTGTGTTGAAGAGTAATTTGACATATAATTATTTTCATATCATGAATGGTGGGAGGGTCCATGGAAAAATAATTCTTACAAGTGATAGGTACCACCGTGATCAGGGAGAAGAGAGGAATCTAATGGGGTAGTTCCCAAATAAGGTTGTTGGTTGGACCACTATACTCTTTTTTTTTATTACTTTTGTAGAGTTATACTCAAGCCTGAAGAATATTGTAGTGAAAAAATTCCCAAAGTGTTAACATGAAAATTTGTGTAAGAATTTTGTGAACATAATGCATGAGGTAAGGTTGCACGACAAGATGTCTCATATGTTCCTTCTCTGTTTTATTCCAACTGTGAGTGTTAGGGTTTTTAGGGTTCCTACTGATCCAAAATGGATCCAGGAAGGCCTAAAAATCAAAGTTCTTGGAATCAAATGTAACTAGTGCCATTGTGTCGGTCTCTTCATGTCGATTCCGGCCATATATTTTTTCCTGAAAATGGACACTATATGCAGAAGTTATCACAATCTGAAGATCAGGTCAAACATGCAACAAAAGTCAAATTCAAAGTCAATAGGTCAAAATAAATGCTGACATCAGCAGTACATCATGATGACATCAACATTACGTCATGTTGATGTCATCATGACATGTGGCAGCACCAGGAGCTAACACATATCAATCATTTTTTTCTTTTTTAGGGGGTTATTTGGCCCAATAAAAAAGTGACACGTGGCACCATATAGAGGTGACACGTGGCATTATACGGATGTGACACATGGATGCATGAAATGATGATGTGGTAGGTGATTGGGAAGTGAGTGGCAGTATAGATGTTGACGTGGAAGTGTGACGTGGAAGTATGGATGCTGACGTGGCAGGGTGACATGCAGGGATGATTTTAGGGGCTAAATTTCGCTCATGGGCTAATTTTCCATGGTTTTTCCAAAAAAGAGATTCACTATTTTAAAAATGATTCACCCAAATTCTATAGGATAAAATTATTTTACCTTAAAAATTGCCAAAATTTTATATAAACTATATAAAATACTCAGAAATTTGAATATTTTTACAAAACTATCGCCAAACATTTATAGTTGACATATGAAGGATTAGTAAGATTTGCCAAGGTTTCTACATTTAAAAATAAATTTCCATCTTTAAAATCATCCCTGGTGACATGGCACTACAGATTCTGATGTGGAAGGGTCGTACAATGACATGGCAGCCATACAGATGACATATGGCAGTTGATGTGGCAATGATGTGGATTGTACAGACTAACATGTGGCAGTCCATACAATGACGTGGGAGTCGTACAAATTAAATGTTGCAGCCGTACGATGATTGTGCAAGTTGACGTTGCGGGTAGTGACATGGCTCGGGCCAATGATGAGGTGACACATGGCCCAATGAGGAGGCGCCATGTGGAATCTTCTAGAAGGTCAACTAAATTTGGCGGTTCCAACAAATCTGGCAGAGATCCTCCAAATTTGGTGGAAAATTGCTAAATCTGGCTAACTGGCACTAAGTTTGGAAACTATCACTAAATTTGGTGGAGTATGGATTATTTATTCGGGCATGGAAATCGAGAAAAGTTAAGTTTTTTGGCATGCAAATTGAGACTGTACGGACTGTATGGATCTGACAGGGTGCAACATTGGGATTTGTGTCGAGGGACTGCTCAGAAGCAGGTCGACTTATACTCAAAAGTTGCAGAATTTCGAGGGGAGTCTGAATATGGATTTTTTTTCTACAACCGAGTAGCTGAATAGAAAAGTTCCTCCAGAGCCTGAGATGTCGATCCAAGCATAGTCTACTTTATACTCAAAAGTATTAGAATTTCCTGTTCCATCCAATAGTGATGTATCTTTCTGTTCATAAGTTGGATACCTGAAAGGTGGTTTCAGAAGCTGTTATGCAAGCCTTTCTTTTGTATTCTTAAAGAATTGAAGATTAATAAGAAGCCTTCCCCATTGTGACAAAGGCCCAGAGACGTAGGAAGACTTGTGTTGAACTCCGTTATCAACCTTGGTGTTATGTTTTGTTGTTTTTACTTCTTATGTGGCTGCAACATTATTTCATTAAGCTTATTCTCTTAATTCCTAAATGGTAAATCAACTCATGCATAAAATTAACCATAGTATTTAAAAGATCATTTTCAGATCAAGTAGTATCAGAGCAGGTTGACAGTTGGTTTTTTGAGTTTGCATGATTACCAGGGAAAAGCTAATTCATGGTGAAGGAGAGCTTGTAGAGGGAGATCCAAAGATTGGATCAAGAAAGAGGACATATCGAAGTGAAAATATGGCATCTGAAGGAATTTCTCAAAATGAAAGAGAATTTCAAAAGACTTTCTTCTCCATGTCAGAGATGGTAAAAGTGGTGTATGATGATTACTTGGAACGGAAGAGACCTTTTCAAGGGGAATCTTCAAAGAAAGCCAAAAGTGAAGAAGGAGAGGACCCTCATAAAACTCCTCCTTCACCTCCTTCATATCCATCATCTTCTTCTTCTTCTTCAAGTACGATTTCAAATTATATTGCAAGGAAACATTCCCATAAAAATAAGCCTGATATGCCATTACTTAAACTTGATGCAAAATTTGTTTTTCCTATGTATGATGGCAGAGTTAATGCTGAGAAACTTGATAACTAGGTTAGACAAATGGAGGTATATTGTAATGTGAAACAAATCAAATATGAGGCAACCAAACTTAGATTGGCATCTCTTTGTCTTGAAAGCACAACTCTCATCTGGTGGAAAAGTAAGATGCAATAGGGAACTCAACAAGTTGGTAATATTTTCCATCATGGCATGATTTTATTTCCTCACTTAGAAAACAATTATATCCTTTGGGGTATAAGGAAAAGGATTTAATTGAATGTCAAATTATTAAGTTATGAAAAGGACAATTAGTGAAGGAATATACAGATGAATTTCATAAGATGGATTTGATGTTATATGTTCCATTGACTACAGAAGAAACTCTTATGAAGTATATAGGAGGTTTTCCTGCTTATATTTGTATTACTGTGTTTATATTTGGAGATACTAAGCTTGATTAGGTTTATGTCCAAGCAACGTATATTGAAGCAGGAAAAACTGGAGTTGGTGTAGCAGGGGAATCATCTTCAAATAAAGATGGAAAAGGAAAAGGGAATGAGAAGAAAGAAAATTCAGCGACAGTGAAGGAAGAGAAGATATATTGCAAGCATTGCAATAAAGAAGGGCATGATGATGAGCATTGTTGGATATTGCACCCAGAGAAGAGACGAAAGTGGTTGAAAGAGAGGAAAGGAAGGAAAAAAGTTGCAACAACAACATGGCCAAAAGACTTGGGGTATGATTCAAGTGATGAGACTAAGATCACAATAGTTGGTTTGACAGGTAAAAATGGTGATGGTTATGATTCTAGAAGTAAATTTTTTCATATAAGGGTCATAATGAAACATACTAAGATTGACACACTAATAGATAGTGGATCTCAATCTAACTTAATTTCAGAAGAAGTGGTTAAGAAATTGGGATTAAACATTAAGATGCATCACAAACCCTATTCACTAAATTGGATAAGCAAAGATCATAAATTTCCCATAACCAATAAATTTATCATAAAGTTTGTGGATGAAGTAACATGTGATGTGGTTCCACTAGAAACATGTGGAATGGTCTTAGGAAACCCTTATTTATATGATCTCAAAGTAATCTTCTACAGGGAACAAAATCAATATCACTTAACTAAAGAAGGAACAAAATATGGTGTACATGCTCATCACATAAAATCAAATCAATCTCTTCTAACAATGGAACAATTAAATAAGCGATCTTATGCAAGCAATACACCTATAATTTTTCCAAGTCAACCAGTTGATCTTAAGCATGAACATGAGATGGTTTTAGAATGGAATTTCAATCATACTTTTCTTTAAGATAATTTAATGTCATGCAAGGAAATCAAACAATTGGTTCATTTTCACTCATATTTCTGATGTCATCACTGCTAATGTTTTCTACATGGATGGTAGTGGATTCAGTAAGATGTGAACAATTTCAAGTGGCTAAAAACATGATTTCAGTTGTCATGGTTATTCTGCAATTGATTATGATGATATAGATGCACATGACAGAGTTTAAAGAGAAAGGACAAGTGGGGAGGCCTATCCCACACTTGATGTCTAGTTAATACCCTTTTGGAGGACCAAAAGGTCTTAGTGGGGAGGAATGATCCAAAATCGATCCAGGAAGGCCTAATAATCAAAGTTCTCATAATCATATGAAACTACCACCATTGCATTGGGATCATCATGTTGATTCCAACCATATATTTTTTTATGAAAATGGACACCGTATGCAGAAGTTATACCGATCTGAAGATCAGGTCAAATAGGGAAAAGAGTCAATAGGTCAAAGTCAATGTTGATGTTAGCAGTACGTCATGATGACACCAATCATTTTTGGATTTTTTAGGGGATGATTTGGCCCAATAGAAAAGTGACACATGGCACCGTACGAAGGTGACACATGGCACTATATGGATGCGACACGTAGCTGTACGGAAGGATGATGTGGAAGTCGTATGGATGAAACATGGCAGGTGACTCGAAAGTTACATGGAAGTACGAATGCTAACGTGGCAGGGTGATGCCGCAATACATATGTTGATGTGGCAGGGTGATGTGGCATTATGGATGTTGACATGGCATGTTCATATGATGATGTGGTAGCTGTACGGATGACACATGGTGACTAATGTGGTGATGATGTGGACTATACATACTAACACGTGGCAGTCCATACGATAACATGGCAGTTGTATGATGACTGTGCAGGATGATGTGGCAGGAAGTGACATGGATTGGGCCAATGATGAGGTGACACGTGGACCAATGAGGAGGTGACACATGGGACCTTCTAGAAGGTCAACTAAATTTGGTGGTTCCATCAAATCCTGCGGATATCCTCCAAATCTGGTGGAATCTCACTAAATCTGGTTAACTAGCACTAATTTTGGAAACTATCACTAAATTTGGCAGAGTCTGGCTTATTTAGTTGGGCACAAAAATTGAGAAAATTAAGTTTTTTGGCACACAAATCAAGACTGTATGGACTATACGGATCTAACAAGGTGCAACATTGGGATTCATGCTAAAGGGAGGTGTCGAGGGACTGCTTAGAAGCAGGTTGAATTTATACTCAAAAGTTGCAGAATTTCTAGGGGAGTCTGAATATGGATTTTGTTTCTACATCTGAGTAGTCGAACAGAAAAGTGTCTCCAGAGCCCGAGATGTCGATCCAAGCATAGTCGAATTTATACTCAAAAGTCTCAGAATTTCCTATTCCAACCAATGGTGATGTTTGTTTCTATCCAGAAGCTGCACATCTGAAAGGTGGTTTCAGAAGATGTTATGTAATCCTTTCTTTTGTATTCTTAAAGCATTAAATATTAATAAGAAGCCTTCCCCACTGATACAAAGGCCCGGAGACATAGGAAAACTTGTGTCAAACTTCATTATCAACCTTGGTGTTATGTGTTTTTTTTTTGAATTCTTATGTGGCTACAACATTCTTTCATTAAGCTTCTTCTCTTAATTCCTAAATGGTAAATCAACTCATGCATAAACTTAACTATATTATTTAAAAGATCATTTTCAGATCACCTACAAACAAGGGTTTTCCCTATGCTATAGATCTCTAATATACATGTGGGGTCAAATAGTAGTACTCGAATCAATATCTCAGAGAAAAAACTAAGGAGGCTCAACCGTAACCTTAGTCGTACTACCCGATTACCCAGGTACTAGAGAGTATCTTCCCAAGTGAATTGTTCTCAATGTCACTATAGAAGTCAGGCAGTCAATCGACTGATCTAGAGTTGGTTTTATAAGACCCAGGGGACTCCTGATATACCTGATGATACGTGGGAGTGATGATCGTGTACACATTTTATCTGATGTAGTACTACTCAAAGGGGTACCAAAATTGGTTATAGATGTTTCTAACAAGGTGAAATGTTTATTTTTACTTAACCCCATGAAACTGCCTGTATTTCCTACGTGTAGTCTTCCCCAACCATAACTTTACCAACTAAGCAACATATATTTGTTCTTTAAATATGTCAAGAGTACGCATCTCTTCCTTGGAAAAAAATCCCCATTGTTTCTGAAGATGAAAGTGCTTTGATACCACTTGTAAGATACCATATATATTATAATAAGTAGAAACATAAATATTGCAGCAAATACCAACAAAACAACAAAACATAGATAATCACAACACCAAAATAATACCTTTATCGATAGAAATCCAAGTTCACTTGTATCTTTGACAAGGAAACCTCCAGAAAAGAAGAGATATATTACAATGATTTCTCAATACAAGACTTTCTCATACCTTCTAATCTTATTTATACTAATTATATCTTCTAAAGAACATTCTAGAGGAAGATCTTTCTAGAAGCAAAAGCTTATATTAAGTCTTCTTACATTAGACTTGTTCACATTATTAAATAGGCCTTATTAACTAATGTCGACCTTTATTACATGGAAAATATATTATTCTATATACATGATGGTTTAGGGAGGCTAGGTCCACGATAGGTGTCTTATCTATTAGAGCAACACTTACAAATAAAAATTGATCATTATAGCCTCAAGTATTTTTTGTAACAAAGAATCTCATCCCAAGAAAAAAAAAATGGATGACCAAGTTGTTTGGATATGATTATGAGATCATTTACAAGAAGGGAAAATAAAATGTGGTTGTTTATGCTCTTTCTAGGAAATATGAATATGAAGGGTCCCTCTTTTCTCTCTCTCTTTAATTGTAGTAGATTGGCTTCAATAAGTTCGTTGGGAATAGTTGCAAGACCCCAAAATTTCTATCCTAATCCAACAATTGCAACATGATTCTCAAGATTCTCCAGCGTACTCTTGGCACAATGAAGATCTTCCCTATAAAGGTCTCCTATATTTAAGTAAGCATTCGAACCTTAAATCCATTGTGCTCTTTGAGCTTCATGCTTCTCCAATAGCTGGCCATTCGGGTTTTTCCAAAACCTATGAAATTTATTTTTTCAAGGAATGTATGAAACAAGACATCTATACATTTGTGTTTGAATGTGATAACTGTAAATTCAATAAAAAATAAATTGTCAAATCTCCTGGCACACTCCAACCACTACTGATTCTGCCTAGTATTTGGATAGATATTTCTATGGACTTCATTGTGGGCCTACCTACATCATGAAATAAGTCATTCATCATGATTATAGTAGATCATCTTTCCAAGTATGATAATTTATGTTCTCTTCAACACCCATTCATAACATCCATAGTGGCTCAATTGTTTATGGATAATATCTTCAAAATCCATGGAATGACTCCTTCTATTGTCTCTGACTGTGATCCAACTTTCACCATCAATTTTTGGCAAGAATTGTTTAGGCTCTAAAGAACCCAATTGCATCCCAACATCACTTATCATCCACAAACTTATGGACAAATTGAAGTTGTCAACAGGTGTTTGGAAACATATTTGAGGTGTTTTTCATTTGACCGAGAAATGAAATGGGATCAATGGTTACCCTTACCTAAATGGTGATACAATGCCTCTTACCACACTGCCACTCATATGACTTCCTTTGAAGCGGTCTGTGGGAAAAATCCACTATTATTTCTCTTATACATTTCAGGTGTCTCCAATATTCAGGAGGTTAACAACACTCTTATATCTTGCATGACATTATTTGCACCCTCAAAGAAAACTTGATCATGGCTTAGAATTGCATAAAGAAACAAGTATATCAAGGTCATTCAGAATGTCAATTTGTTGAAGGGGACCAAGTGTTTCTTTGTCTACAACCTTATAAGAAAATTTCACTCAAATTTGAAGACTCTTAGAAACTCTCCCCCAAGTTCTATGGTCCTTATTCAGTTCTCAAGAGAGTAGGTCATGTGGCCTACCAGTTAGCTCTTCCGAGTCATTCTAAGCTCCATCGTGTTTTCCATGTCTCCTGCTTAAAGAAAGTGATTAGAACTAAGTGTCAGAATCTATCCAATATCCCTAAGTTGGATGAAGAATGATTCATTTGGTTGCATCCACAAGTCATATTGGACCAATGTGATTTTTTCCTCAGTCAATGCACCATCAAGGAACTTTTAGCTTAGTGGAAGGATACACCACCAAAAGATGTCACTTGGGATTCAGCTACCATTCTGCAACAATTTTCCCATCTCAAGCCTTGAGGAAAAGGTTGTTTTTCAATGGGGGGGAATGTTAGGGACCTAACCTCCCTGACCCTCACGTAGATAGAATAATATGCTTTCTATGTAATAAATTTTGACATTAGTAAATAAGGCCTATATAATAATGTGAACAATTCTAATGTAAGAAGACTTAATAGAAACTTTCACTTCTAGAAATATATTCCTCTATAATGTTTGTTAGAAGATAGAATTAGTATAGATATAAGTAGAAGGTATGGGAAAGTATTTTTTTGAGAATTATTCTAATAAATCATTTCTCTATTGAAGGCTCCCCCTTGAAAAAACAAGTGAACTTGGATTTCTATCAATAAAGATATAATTGTTGGTGTTGTTATTATCTATATTTTGTTGTTTAGCTGTTATTTTTTGCAATATTTATATTTCTTCTAATTATAATACATATAGTACCTTACAAATTTTCATCAATTACCATATAAATTTTGTTGCAAAAAGCTTCCCAAACATATATGCATTCTTCAAACCCCAACCTCCTACCTGCTTGGGCTTTGCAATTTTTCCCACTTCACTAGAGATATACCTTCTTTTTTATTTATTACATGTCCACATGAAACTAAACCATTTTATCCTTATTTTTTTTCAAGACACCTTTTAAAAGATGTGGGATAATGATAACGAATAAAAAATAATTCCTTTCCATAATATATTTTACTAAAGTTAACCTTCCCCCTCTAGGGATCCATCTATAACACCAATTTGCTACCTTCCATTTAATCTTTTCATAGAACCAATACCATTATTTATTTCTATAATCATTAGGTTTTAAATTAAAACCAAAACATTTCAACCCCTCTTCAAAAGGCACAAAATTCAAGGACATTACGTTAATACACTATATTTTTTATTGCTTCCTTAATTCCATCAAATAATATTGAGTATTTAAGGAAATTCACCTCCATTCCTATAGCTTTGCAATAAAGTTCTAGGATTTCCTTATAATTCACATATTTCATTACTTTTCCTACTCCAAATAAAATGGCATCATATACAATTTAATAACAAATGATATAATGATATATAATTATACATATTGATACCCTAATTGATCCTTATATTTTGCAAGCTATCACTTTCTTAACCCTTCCATAACCAAGCGAAAGAGAAATGGGGATGGGGACATTGGACATCCCTTCGTAAGATCCATTCTTCCATATAAGAATCAAGATCCATTATGTCATGGAAGAATCTATAATCATGACTAAAAAAGAAGTTGAACAAAGGCAACCCATTATAATTCACTGCCACCCCAATTTGCATCAATACTAGTTTTAGATAGTCAAATGATTTTATCATATGCATTGGCTAAATATAATTTCGTAACGATAGTTGGAATTTTTTTAACCTGTGTAGTATGTAATACTTCTTATGTTTCTCCCACTACCTCATGGATTTGAATGTTATGAAGAAATATAGATTACTCTTTCCAAATGATATTAGAGAAAATAATTTGAAGTCTATTTGCCAAGATTTTTGTATATGGAATTGCATAGAGAGATGGTTCTATAATCTTTGAAGGATCATGATTTATTTTTATTTGTAATCATACCCATGGATGTAGTATTCAAAGTACTTAAAACTTCTAGATTAATTGATATAATCTAAAACTTTTTCAAAGTACTCTTAAAAGGTTATTTCTTAATAATTCATATAATGATTTAAAATGGAACATTATATAATTTGTCATTTATTTTCATATTTTTCAAATGGAAAAATTAGAGCTATTAGTTTGTAGGTCCCATTTTATGGATAGGTCCTACTTTGGTTATTCAAGGTCTAAGAACTTATGGATCCCATTTGAGGCATTAAATAACCATGTTTTGGGTCAAAATTTTGTAAGCAAAGTTCCCAATCTCTTAACATTGTTATACACATTAAGAACTCTCCAACGACATGAATATTTCCTCAATTAGAGTTGGTATAAGGAAGTTATGCCTCCTACAAGTTGGCATATCCTATTTACCACCATGACATTTATCTAATGTCATGTTACCTTCCGTCAATCATACATGTGGATCTAGTCACATGTGAAGTTTCAAAAAGATGCTAGAGTGGCAAAAAACCTAACCCTAATTGGGAGTTGAGGTATGCAAAAATAGTAACCCTAACCCTAGATGGTTATCAAACCATGTTAAATATTGAGCTGCTAGGAAATGAAGGGTTTCCATTCTTATTGTATTTTTTATTATTTCATAGTTGGAAATAACATCTAGGAATAGAATATTAAAGTAGAACAAAGGAAGTAGAAGATCTTGTAATATCCATACAGACCACAGTGTCCATGGAAACTCCACAGTGAGTGTACTTTATTTGTATATTCATTTCCTAACTAAGAATAAAAGAGAAAGACATAGGCCTCACCTTATATCTAGGTTTTTCTTGTATTGGTTTTTCCCAAGGTATCACTTGTGTTCATTGTGAGGATGGTGTGTTATTTACTTATATTATTTCATTTTAATTCTAGTTTATTTTAATATTTTGTGCACTAAGCTAATATTATTAAATATAAATCTAAAATAAAACATTTCATAAGAAGATACTATAGAATATTGCAACATGTGATGAACTAATCCAGTGGAATATCCATGATAGCTTACAAATCATATTGGTATGAGAGTAGCTTTCTTTGGTTATTTTTTTTGGGAAGTTGTAAGATCTAGGAATTGGCATAAGAAAGAAGTCTTAAAACCCTAGCCATGGTGGATGAGTATAATAAAAATCCACATGATGCATTACTAGAGGAGATATTTTATAAGATAGAAGTACAATCCATGGAAATATATCACAACATGGTCATCCTCATGGTAGCTCTAGAGAACATGGTTGGACCTTTCAAGGATTTTGGTAGCTCTAACTTAAAAGTTGGATCAAATAAGAAATATAGAGATAACAAAGACCCATAAAAGGAGTTGAAAAGGGAGTTAGAGAAGGAGAGACTAAGTTATAATGCCTTCATTCTTCCCAATATATGTTTAAAGTGGAAGATGAAGTGGACATCAAACCATACCAAGGTGAGATTGACATTGCTAAATTAAATGAATGGTTACAAAAATTAGAAGTTTATTTTAGTGTTCATAACATACGATAAGAGTGATGGGCCTTAGAATAGAAGCAATAATGTTACCCTTTCCTCATCCTGCTACTTTAATTATCAACCCATGGTTCATACAAACTTTCAAGATACTTTGCATTATATATGAAGAATAAACATGTTTTCCTCTTATGGACCTATTGAATTCTTATCATTCATATCTACCGATTGGGGCTTGTGATATCCTAAGTCTCACTTTGAATACTTGATAATCGGGAAGAAACCATTAAGTAATAAAACCATAATTAAAAAAATGAACTAAATCAAGGATTCTAGAAATGAATGAGCATTTATATAATATCACACTTTCATTCAAAGGAAACTAGTGTAAGGTTAAAAATATACCATTTCTTATGAAATCATTGCATAAAGAAGACTAAAGGAATTTGAACTAGAAAATTGAATACTTTTGTTAAATTGAAACTATGTTACTTGTAGAAATATTTATCTCATACCTAATTCCCTAACCCCTCGTAAAGTACCATAGATTGATATCATTAAATTGACAGTAAGAATAATTAATAATTAAATGGAAAAATGCAACATAACCTAAGTCTATGTTGTTCTACATGAATTGTTAACATTCCTACAAGAACTATAATACTCCTACATGAAAGTCTACAAGAAAGGTTAAAAATATTCACACGGCTTGTTAATTCCTTTTGAGACTGATAAAATATTGAAAACATGATGTATGGTGTTTAAATCAAGATCTAATACTAAGAAAATTATCCTAATGAGTTCCTACTAGTCTGTAACGTATTATATAGGAAAACAAGCTAAATTGTATTCATGAAAAGAACTATGTGTTTAGCATCATGATTACTTAAAAAAAAAAAAATATTAATCTAAAACATAAATACATGAAAAGAAAGAGTACAAAAGGGTCCTTGATTCCTCTTGAGTGTGCCCTACCTAAGTAGCAAAAGGAACTTTGAAGAGACTAATGAGCTGGAAAATAGAAAATATTCATTGATTAATCAAAGCATAGTACATTGATGGAGAAAGGTTCAAAGTTCTCAAGGTATTTGACAATTGACAACATGTAATACTTCAATTCTCAATAAAAAATAATTTCTCAAGTCTAGTCTGTAACATCCTGCTTTGGCGCACTGAGAAAACTTATTATTTGAGGACACTTGCTCGCAAGTGATCTGGACTTTTATGATGTTAGACCATTTATACTTGATTATGATGTGATTGACAGACGACATGATGTGTTACTATTTGATGTAGACAGGTGCTATTGACTCAGTTTTATTGAGTGTGCATGGTTTTTTACCTTGAGGATGCAGAGGCATCGGTAGAACCCCCTTAGACTCCAGACTGAGTCAAGGAGTGTGCTTTTGGGTTGATTTATTTACTGTGATATTTCATTGATTTGATGACTTGATGTTGACATTCTGACATGATTGTTGATGATGCAGGATGACGATAGCATGCCAACCAGACTCACATATGGAGTAAAGGGGCCACACACGATTTCCAGAGAGGTTGAGGGAGAGGGGTGGACAGTAGCCCTGCCACCGCCTACTAGAACTCTCATCGTGGCTCGAACTGTAGGTTAACGATTACCTATTTCGAGAGGATCCACAATGCCGTGAGGGAAGACTGCGACAGTCGCTCACGATAATTCTAAGGGGTGCGCAATAAGGCGCGAGCCTTATTCCTTAGAGCCCTTAGTCTCCCACAAGTTCACCTGGCTGAGTGTTGAATCCAGGGGTTATAGATGTCTATCAATTAGTCCAGTTGGCGAGTGGCACCCTTAGACCACATGGTGCATCCTGAAGGGCACGTCGCACAAAAGAAACACAAGAAGCGAGTGGCACCCTTGGAGCACGTGGTGCATCCTGAAGGGCACGTCGCGTAAAGGAAATGAACGAGGCGAGTGGCACCCTTGGAGCACGTGGTGCGTCCT
>ML781341.1:597826-615153 GCA_009831015.1 Picea engelmannii | reverse complement strand
TTTGGTGTTCCTCAGGCTATCGTTACCGATCACGGTAGTCATTTTAGGAATTATATGATGTCTAAACTTACAGAGAAGTTGGGTCTTCGTCATGATAGCTCAACACCCTATTATCCACAGGCCAATGGCCAGGTCGAAGCCATTAATAAGGTTCTCATAACTATGATTCGACGGATGATAGGAATACATAAAACCAGTTGGCACACGATGTTGTTTTCGGCATTGTGGGCCTATCAGACATTTGTTAAATCCGCTACGGGATTTACACCCTTTCGATTAGTTTATGGCATGGAAGCCATTCTGCCAATAGAATGTGAAATACCTTCTTTGAAGCTAGTTGTAGAGCTCCTACCTAATACTTCTGCTGAAGAGGAACGTCTATTGTATTTGATGCGATTAGACGAGACTCGACGTGATGCCACTTTAGTAATAGAAGCCCAAAAGAAACGTGTTAAGGCACAATATGACAAGCATGTCAAGCCTCGTGTTTTCTCTGAAGGTGATCTTGTTCTTCTGTATGAACAGGATAAATATGTCCTAGGAGCCGGGAAATTTGAACCTATGTGGCGTGGTCCCTACATTGTCAGCAAAGTTTTGGAAAAAGGAGCGTATGAGCTAGTTGATTATGATGGTGTACCTTTGAGTGAACCCAGGAATGGGTTGTACTTAAAGAAGTACTATGCATAAGTTATTTGTGCATGAGTACTTGTATTTTATGTATCATACTGCGTGCGTGTGTTACTTTAGTTTTGTTTTTGACGTTATCTGGTCTCTGCCCTTACGTGACGTTGTGTTTGATTGCCAGATGTCGGAGTATTCTCTACCTTATATTATCTTCGCTGATGGAGCTAGCCGTAGTACTCGGAACCTAGCTTCCGCTGCATGGGCAATCTATGCCCCGACAAACGAACTCATATCTCTATGAGGTATATGTCTTGGTTGAGCAACCAACAACATCGCAAAGTATAGTGTCATTGTTGAATTATTGGTTGATGTTATTTCTCTTGGAATTCTTCATTTGGTTGTGCGACTTGACTCGCAGCTTGTAGTACTACATCTCAGTAATGTATATTCTATTCGAAGTCCTACTTTATTAAGGGTATATTTGCGAATTCGTCTCTTAGAATGGTATTTTGATCACATTGAATATCAACACATTCCTAGACATCTTAATACATTAACAGATGCTTTAGCTAATTATGTATTAGACAATCATTTAAATCATTTATAAATCAAACACATTAAAATGTACACAATGTAAAGTAAGCCAGTAGAAGCCGTGTATATATATATAATGATCAAAGTTTGTTTTTACAAAATGTTTGTCCGAAGACCAAAATATCAAAAATTGAAGCTCATAGCTTCTACATAATGACATCACGGATGATGTTCATGATAACACACTAATGTCCTAGCAACTCTGTGAAGCAGTCGACCCATAGATGCGGAAACCCCCACAGTGTGACGTTGATCGCATCGGGGAATCTCTTCCAGATTCATATCTGGAACGTCTACCATCAGACCCTCTAAATTCTGCTCCATTGTTAGATAATCCTCGGCGTACTGTGGAACTGCTACTACTGCCTCTCCTCGTTGTTGGATAGGATAACTGCCAGCAGGTCGATATGGCCCAACGTCTGTGTTATCAACAAGTATTTGGTGTTAGTCTTCGGGTAAATCTATAAAACAAAAACATTTAAATATAATAAAAAATCAAAAACATTTAAAAACCAAAAATTGTGTACTTCTTACCGAGGTCTCCCCACTGTGCATCTTCAGGTAGTGCTAAGTCCGGATCTCCTCTGAAATCCAGCCCGGCATATGCGTAGTCATCCACCATCAGCATCTGGTTCTGCAACCAGTCAAAGAAAATATCGTCATATTTGACGATAGGCCCTGCCACATGTCGGGCCATGAGCCGACACCACCGCAACATCCTCGAATCTCTGGGACCAGGAAGATCCCACTCAGCCTATATACGAAATACAGGGACTCTCTCCAGGAATAAAGACACTAACAACGATCCATAACCAAACTATTTCAGATTTCCACGCCTGCATTTAGTCAACTGTTTTTTTATATTGCGTAAAACTGCGTCAGCCCAGTTAAATACCCGAGGCTTAGTACACTCGATGGAATACTGGAAATAGCTCTGCAAAGACATATGTGGAGTGGCACTTCCAGCCATCTGAGCAATGGTAAAGAGAATAGTGCGGAGAGTTGTATCGTTTACTCCCCAGATTGCTACTTTCCCTTTCTTTCTTTCGGCCTCAGGGACGCAGTACTGGTTGCAATACTCACTCATTGTTAAACCCCCTGCTCTGCTACCAGTCAAACTGACATAGGAACCACTCCTGGATAACCCAGTCAAGAAATAGATGTCCTCGATGTCAATAGTCAACATATGGTCTCCCACGATAAAAACTTGTTGGTCCAGATCCCACATTTGGACTAGGTATTCCAGTAATCGAACTTGGGCTCTCATGCCCGGGATACAGAAATAATTTAAGAGACCACAGTCTCTTAGTGCATCTATGGTAGGAGGATGGTTTTTGGCATTGGCATTTTCCTCATCGTGCTCTCTTTCCCGCCACTCTAACACCATGATTGTGACTAGTAACCTACATAAGAAACACACAAACATGGTTAGTGATTTTATTCATGAGATAAAATTCTTGCAATTGGCTAAATGTTGTATAAGTTTTTGAATTCTGTGTTGTTCGCAGGTGGCCTACTTTTTATAGTGCGAACTTCTCGTAGGCGGCCTATGGCCCACCTGCGAGAAGGAGTCATTCTCGCAGGTCCCGTATGGGCCACCTGTGAGAATGCTTCCACGCGCATAGGGTTCAAAAAATTGACTTAAAACTGAACTTTTTACCAATGAAATTGAATTTCTAAATCATGAAAAGATAAGGAATGGAGAACTTACCAAAATGCTGCTGACGGCTCGTCAAATGGTCACCCGTAGCTCCCAGAAATCGACACCGAAGGTAGAGGGTAAAATGAGGGTTTTTGAACTCAAATGGTAAAAGGGTAAAATGATATGACAAAATTTGTTATGGATTCATTTTAATTACTTTTACTATGTCAAAAGTGGGTTTTTTATGTTTATTCATTATTTAACCCTAATTACTAATGTGGAAATGAGTGAAATGACTTGCAGGTAAAAAATATGGATGATTATGGACAAATTTTTTACGGTGTGGTGTGATTTTGATTGTTTTCTATGGTTTTGACATAAAACCTCGAGCGCCTTTTATCCGTTCTTGCGCTTGCGAAAAACATAAGAACGTGATCGAGCATCGTGTTATCTCTTTTTCGGGCTCGTTGTGGTTATACGAAAAAGGAACCCCCCATGGAGTTATCTTTAAGCTCTTTTCAGACTCTCTAAACAGGAAAAGATCGTCGAGTGACCTTGCTATTTTCACGCTCGATAAAGTATTTGAAGTATGCGTCATTCGAGCGATAGTTTAACCCTTTTTCGGTCTTGTTGGACTTTTGTACGAAAAAGGAACTGAGAGAGTTCTCTTTTAAGTGTTTTTCCAAACTCTATAATCTTGAAAAACCTTCGAGTTTACTATCTCTGGACTCGTTAAACAAACATTGATAGACCCGTGATGGGACCGAACCACTCCTTCCTAGGGTTTGTTAAAAATACTCTGAGGGACTCGTCCGAAGGATGAGCTTATATCAACAAGCATATGTGATCCTCTTCAAGCTTGTGTAAAAATAAAGAGGTACTTTCCAGAAATGGTGGGGGGAAATTTGGGAAAGGGATATGTTTCATCTTTGTGTTAATTGGCAGTAAGTGTCGCTCTTGAACATGACACCCCCTATTCATCATTCAACGCTGGTTTGGGTAATCCATTTGTCTCTCATTCGATTTTATATCAAGGTCTTTCCATGTGTCATCTTTGAGTCAATGCTGCCAAATCATTGGTCGTGATATTCATATGTTCAAGAGAAGTACGTCTGAAACCTCTATTTGAGTCGGTCATCTGCAGTTATCCATTCTCTTCGTGTCGGCCTTCCCTGTGTCCAAAGTCCAATTGCTACATGCTCTGTTTCACTTTCAAACTCTGTTACTCATTTCGTGTCATTGATGGGGGATACATCAAGGCCCTCCTGTGACGAGTCTTGTTCCATCGACATCAGCACATTATCCGGAATTAAGACTTAGAAATCATTCGGTACCTTGGAGCTTACATGCCTCAATGGCAAGTTTCCTTTCTTTCGACAGTGGGTTTACATCATTGACCCCTGATCGAAATATTTTGTCAATTGTTCGACATCAACTCATTCATTCGCAATTTATGGATTGTACTTTAGTACCTTGGGAGTCATTGACATCAATGGTGATTTCCCTCGCACTTGTTAACAGTTACATCAATGACCGGTAATCAAGTGGTTTCTACCATATTCGACTTCGACACATGTAATCACATGGTTAGATTCGTACTTTGGGTGATGAGATTGAAGACCCTGGATATTGTCTTAAGTGATCCAGGTTGCGATGGAGTATGTATAATTTGCGACACATAGATCCACTGTGTATGTTTTGTGGCTATGTCGTCTTGATTTAAAATTTGTCGCATAGATCCACAGTGTATTCAGGTGGCTATGCTATATTTTGACGGCATGGATCCACAGTGTATGATTGGTGGCCATGAACTTTTTTTATGATATCATCAATCTATGATCTGAGCATGGGAATGCCTACCTCAAAAGGGATACATATGATATTTTGTCGATTCTTGGATGTTTGCAGGTTTCCGATTACATGCACTCTTGGTTCTTGGCACACACATGCAGCTTACAAAGTCTATCGACTGTCACTGATTCCACTCTCAGACTTTGGGGGGCATTCTGTTATCTGCAATTTTGGTCATCATGATGATTTTATGATGATGGAAAATCAAGCTCTTCACTAAGAACACTTTCCTAAGAAAAGGTACATTTGCCTTCTTCCAGAAATCATGCTTTTAAGGGATGTTCGCAGGCTACCTGTATATCTGCCTTCGAGAATGCATGATTCTTGCAGGCTGCATTAAGCTAGGGTGCGAGGGGTTCACACTCTACCTAATTATCAGGGTGCGAACATCATCTAAAGGAAGGAAAAAGATAAAAATCTCGAACCTTCTAGAAGGGGATCTTCTAGAAACATGAGTTGGCTTTGAATGGATGTTCAGGTGCTGGCATTCTAGATATGTTGGGATCATTCCTATCCAAGTAACTAATCTATCTTCTCCTATATATTGAGGGGAATTCTTATGGAAAAGGTTAGGAAGAAAGCTAGCAAGAGATTGATTGGAGAATTATTGAAAGCCTGTATGAAGGACTGATGCTACAGCAGCTAGAGACAATAGCAAGGTCATCAAAAGTGGTTGATTTTCTTCATGCATGAGCAAGTGTGTGTGTCAGAACTAGGAGCCATCGAAAGGAGACCTATGACATCAAGGCTCAGGTTGTAAGTTTCACTTTCAATTAATTCAATACAGTAATATGTCCCTTTCCCATAAAGATGATGTCACTTTATTACATAACTCCTTGATCATATGTATAGACTAGCTATTGAATATATTAATCTGCCTTTACTTCGATTGGTTTGTACTGTCGTGATCTGAACAGTGCAAGAGCATTGGAGCAAAGCTTGGAATAACAGAGACCTAAGGAAAGAGTTCATAAGGTATGTCCATAATCCTTATCTCTTAGTTCATTCAATAGGCTAGATCTAGGGAAAGTGTATTATTCTGTCCTGTTTTGTTCTAGATCCAGGTGGATCTAGGGAGATCGGTTTGTGTCTGCACTTACGGATTAATCCTAAAACATCCCTTGATTCATATTTAGTGCCCGGTCTTAATAATGGTTGTTGCGGTCTGAGTCCCTGTCTTGTGCCTTCCGTAGTAGACGTGGTTTCTCTTGTTTATTGTTGCGCTGGGTTGTAATATTTGGTTGATTGGACTGTTGTGTCGGGCGGGATATAGACACCTCCATGTGGCCTTAGTATATAGTTCTGTGTGTGATTTTTCTATGTAAAGAATCCAGTGCCGTATCAAGAGTCTCGAGCCCTTTAAAGGCAGGGTTTCCACTCTTGCGACACAAATGAGGGGATTACTAGTTTCTGCCTGAGTAGTCGACCAAGAGCCTATCTGACCTTCTCTCTCTCCAAAGTAGAGAACTAGGATTAAACGCCCTGCTTTCCTGTGCAGAAATAGTAAGACCTACTACTATGGATTCTTCCCTCTGTGTTCGTACTGTGCATAACCCAGTATGTCATTGAATGTTTGCGTAGTGTGCCTTATGTCCTTGGTCGTTATTGTTGCAGTACTTGTGTGCGCCTTATGTCCTTGGTCGTTATTGTTGCATCTACTTGTTGTGCACCCTTGTCTTCTCGTGGTAATCTTCGTGGTGGCGTCTTGTTGGTTGTCGGGTGGCGACGTAGAGTCAAGTGTGTCTGTTACTTCTACACGCACACACACCTTAATTAAACACAAAAAAAATTCTCCTGTTAAAGAATCGTTGTCGTAACGAAGGAGGTTGTTACATAGTCCTTGGGTTTCATTTGCACTCCTAGGAATATTGAATCTACCCTTCAATCAAGGATAAATTTTAGGGATTTTATGCCCAAGATTTCCTCAATCAAAATCCTCATTCTCTATTGGTTTTCTTCTTGATCTTGAGTTTGAAGATGTTGGATTGAAGTGGATCCTTAATATATGGCATATAACTAGTGGTAGGTGAGGGGAAAATATCCCCTATTTTTATCAAATGTTGGGACCTCCAACCTCCCATGTGTGGCTCGACCTGTTTAGGTTAAGATACATATAAAATATTATCATTATTAAAAACTAAACATAAACATAAGCATAAATCATCACATCACAAACTCAAATCAATGATTAAGTAATTTGCAAGCAACCACAATTTATATTAAGCATGGTAAAAAAAGTGAGTTTATGGATACAAAGGTGGTTAAACATTACGTCATTCAAGGGAATTTTGATAAACATTGTAGAGACCTATTATTAACCCCTAGTTGGAGGTTTTTCACACCCTTGTGAAACAAAAAGGATGATATGTACCCTCTACACTACTATTGTTGTTGTTTCTCTCTTCACATCTATTTGATATCCCATGTTGTGTATCTAGTGATATGTCCTTGCTCATAATACCACTTAGTACTTTAAACCTCTTCCCAATATTTATTTTCCTTGTACCTTGTTTAAATTAGCTGGTGGTGAAGGTTGTAGGAGGAGAGAGGGATTAATATTTGATCCAATCCACTTTAATTTTATCTTCCTCTTGATTTATTTATACAAGTGTTTTCTAAACAATGCAAGTTGTAGAGTAGTGGGAGAATGTGGTTCCCTAATTTGGAGATCATGAGGTAAGTACTACCTCCTCCTATGGAAGGCATGTGCTATCTCTTCTTCCAAAATCCTCAAAGTATCTTCAATGTGTGCCATATCCTTTACTTTTTTTTCCCTCCCAAATTGAGGCGTCATCTTGGTCTAAATAACAAGTTTTATGAATGTCCAAGACATCCTCACACTTGGGATATTTAACCCTGATCTAGAGGGGGTTTTGGATCTCTTCTTCCTTGTGCCTTTTAATCTCATCTTCTCTAATCTTCTCATGCCTTAACTAATATTAAAAATCCATTATTTTAACATCCCCTACATATGGATTGGGAATCCATTTGTAGGTTTAAGAGAGGGAAAGGTTATGTAAATAAACATCACACAACCTTCTATCTCTCTCTTCTATGTTGTCTTGGTATACTTCCACAAAGGCCTTAAGAGTCTTAATGGAGGAATCATCTTGTTGTGCTTAGTTTTTTTTCTAGAACTTGCACCATTATTACTTCAGGAATAATGTGTACACTATGCTTGGTTGCTTACAGTTCAACATTTCTTAAGAGAACTGATCCATCCTTGTCAAGGATTCCCATATGAATTCAATTTATCATTCTTATTAGCTAAATCCCTTTTGTCTTCGTCTAGTTCTTACCTCAATGTTTTTTTTTCCAACATCAATATCTTGTTACGATGTGTTTATTGCATCTTCATGATTTGAAATTTTTCTTGTAGGTGATAGAGTTTCTACTCCAATTCCTATGTATTAAATTCTTTATATTTTCCTTTGCTACCTTTTGTCGCATTTTTCCATTGAAGGGATTTTTTCTTGACCTTCTATAATTCCATCAAAGTATAATTTAAAAGGGTTTTTGTCGGTGTTCTTTCTTATTGTGATGTTCCCTCTTTCTATGGTGACTTCTCCTTACGTGGTGATTTATCCTTCTCCTATGGTGTTACTATCTTGGGAGTGCCTTGTGATGTGGCCTTGTTCTTTCTGTAGGACTATCTTCTTCTCTGTTGAGTGGATTATTTTTCTTTTAACTTTAGAGGTCTTGTTAGTGGTTTCTTTATCTTTATCAAGGTGGCATCCACCTCCTTCTCTGAAACCTCCATCTTTACCTTATTCTTTTTGTTATTTTTCTTTGAGGATCATGGCCTCCTAGACTTCCTTTTCTTCCTTACCTCTTCCTCTTCTCTAGGAGCTTGTTCCCTCATGGATTATTGTGCCTCCAAGAAGGATTGTCTATCCATATCTACAAAATTTACACAGGAGAATTTGTATTTGATATTTCTCAAGGCCTAAAAACTATAAACTCAATAAGACAATGAAGTGCTAGCATGTCCTTCTTTCCCCACTTCACTTTCATGGTCATTTCTTTCAAGGACTGTAGCAAGAAATGGGGTATGCTGATTATTTCCTCTGGTTGTTGGTGGGAGAGGTGCCTTAATTGATGGAGTCTAAAATGGTATTCATAGACCATACTCATCCTTCCTTCATGGGAGATTTACTTGATAATGTGGTAGGACACCTCATGACATGGATGGGGAAGAATTTCCCTCTTAATTACATTCTTGTATTCTAGTGGATTTTCATGTTTTAGGAAGACAAATTTCTTAGCATTGGTTTCTTCTTGTCTCTCTTCCTTGTCCCATGGAAAACCCATAGGAAATATTGAGACTATGCTTATAATAACATCATCAAAAAATATTTCCAACCCCTTAACTATAGTCACATACTCTTATACTCAGATATTTTGAAAATTTAGAGAAAAATCCAAGGAAATTTCATCATCATATCCTCTTAACTTATCAAAGTATCCCAACCAGTGACTCCTTTGAAATATCTCTACTACTCCAGGTTTCTCATAGATTTTGGAGGGTTCAGTGGGTTCTCTTTTGTTAAACACATCCCCCATTTTAAACCTCTGAAGTTTTAGAAAAGAAAACAATTGTGTGATCCCTTCTATAGGTATGTTGAGGTAGTCAAAGAGCTTACATTCCCTTTGTATACTACAATTCTAGATGTATTAGTTTCATTGGGTTTTTTTGTATCTGGAAGAATCAACAACTAGGAAATCTCATACTCGCGTGACACAGGGTTGATTTTTACCTCTACTGTTATAACCTCTAGGCATAACCCTACAGTCCCATACGTAGTAAACACAAATTTGCAAGGTTTTAACCAACAACATCACAAGGAGTGCCTTAACATTACACTCTAGTGTCAACTGATCTACACCTCCGAGACTAAAAAAATTTTGAAGGACATGGGGGTGGGATTTGATCCACTTATGTGTGCATGGGTCACTATACCATTTAATATAACATCTCTTAGTGAAAACACATGTTCGACCACTACCTCAAGGTGACCACATGGCTTTGGGATAGTCCCTCGTGGGAATTGAACCTTTCCCAATGGTGAAAAAATCCTCACTTTCCACCATTGGATCCAACCCCTATGGGATAAGTTTAAAATTGAAGGACACGGGGATGGGATTTGATCCACTTATCTGTGAACGTGTCACAATATCATTTAATATAATATATGTAGGTGCAACCACACGTTTGAACACTACCTCAAGGTGCCCCCATAGATTCAGGCTAGGCCCTCATGGGAATTGAACCTTTCCCAATGGTGAAAATATCTTCTCTTTCCACCTTTGTATCAAACCCATTTGGGAATATTAGTTTCACTATTATTTCATATTGTCCCCAAGGATTTAAAAAACAGTGTAGTTATGGTTTCTTGCTACAGAAAGAAAAATTCAATCCTTATACTTGCTCATGAAAATCTATAAACATTATTGATCATGGGTCTAGGATGAAACAAAGTGGTCAATAGAAAGTTGGTGCACTATGGGAACCTTACTTAATTCCCTATAGGAAGAAAAAATGCAATTTTTAATATGGCTCTATGGGAGAAGTTGTTTAAAATTACCTAAATGAGGCACCTACAAAGTTATGGTACTCTTTAGGAAACTTAAAACAATATGCAATATTTAATAAAAGACTAGGTATATCAAGCTTATAATACTCTATAAAAATAGGATTACATCTATGTAAAGAGATTCAAGATTATAACGCTCTATGGAGTCAATTTAAAAATTGACATGGCAAAGGCATATGCATGGTTCTATGAAAGAAACTTTTTTAGAAAGACATGAACAATGTATATGCAAGATTATAGTTTGAGAAAGGAATATGCATGCAACAAAAACAATAAATTAATGATACCCTGAGCACATATGTTCTCTTGTAGAAATTATTTTAAAACATATGCAGGCTTATGGCATTATGTGGGGAAGAAATTCAAAATATATGCAAGCTTATGGTGGCTCTATGAGAAACATTCAAAATAACATAAGCAATGCACATGTAGGGTTGTAAAAGAATTTTTTAAAGAAACCAAGACATATATAGCCATGCAAACAATCTTGAAAAAAATATGAGAGTAAAATTTCCAAACAAAGCAAGCTTAGGGTTTTCTACCAACCTTTCTAGTAGGATTGATTTTGCTTATGGTATTTTAATTTTAGGAGGGTCAACCCATTCTTTCATGCTATGAAACTCTTTGACTACTGTTCATTGGAGAAACCCTTGCTAAACCCTTATTGTTCTTGAATATACTATCTAATCTATGTATGTTTTGAGATAGCATTTTGTAGGTTAAGGAGAGTGTTTGAGCTTGGAGAGATTGCTCGCTAAGTTTATGAGTCAAGTAATGAAGAATGATTATCAGGGATGACAAATTTTTACTTTGATTTTGGATATTTAGTGCTCCAAGTGATGTCACGCTCATGTTATCATTGAAAGTTAACATTTTTTTGTCTTGTGTCGACTATTATTATTTCTAGTAATCATATGACACCCTTGCAACATTCCTAGTAATCATCTCACACCCTTATGCCATGAATGTTGGAATAATTTTCATTGATTTCAAAGGATTAATGATGTCATCAATTTCATATTACGACATTACAATACACACATAATTTCCAATATTGATTTATATATATAGGTCTACAAGTATATTAAAAAAGGGGTGGATGTGAAAAAGTAAAAAGTGAAATGGTGATTTCAAACCCATGGGTTTAGGGTATTTTCCCATGGTATTTGGGATATTTTTCCATATTATTGGGAATTAATTATTTAATTAAGGGACATGTCCCTTCATGAAGGGTTATGAAAAATTATAAAAAGAGAAAGCATTGAGAGAAAATGTGTGTGTGAAAAATGGATTAGCAAAGATTGAATTGTGAAATTAGTTTCAGGTCATCTTGGACTTTTGTCGATAAATTTGTTTGTAGTATGTTTCATACCATGTGATTAATAATAGATGGAGGAAATATCTTGGTTTACGTGTGGTGAAAATTGCAGATGTTGGTTCACTAAACTTTCATAGATATTCCTTGTGGAAGTTAGGGTTCTTGAATTCTCTTGAAATTACTTTCAAACATGTCATCTTGGAACTTTCATTATAACTCATTTGATGGGATGTTTCATACCCTAATATTTTGCAGAGACATGAGAGAGATATGTTTTTACACGTGATTAAATTATTAGATGTTGGTTATCTATAATTTCGTAGATATTCCGTATGGAAGTTATGGTTTCTGAATGCTCCTGAAATCCCTTTCAAGCAGGTCATCTTAGCACTTTTTCTATAACTTATTTTATGAGAGGTTTCAGACCATAAGGTTTTACATAGAAAAATAAATATCTTGGTGTACATGTGGTAAAAATATTGTATGATGGTTCTTATAATTTTAGAGATATGCTCTGTGGAAGTTAGGGTTCCTTAATTTTCCTTAAATTAGTTTCAAACAAGTCATCTTGGAACTTTTGTTATAAATTATTTTATGGGATGTTTTAGATCTTGATATTTTTCATAGATAGAGGAGACATACAAAAGTACCTCAGGTAAAATTTTCAGAATCATATTTTAAAAATTGGATACGTGGCATGTTGTACAAGTTTGTTATTGGGAAGAGGCCCAAAACAACAATCTTTGGGAAAGTTTCCATTTGGATATTCAAATTTTGGTTGGGACCTAGTAAAGGAATAATTAGCGAGAATACTTGGTGAAGGAAGAAGCATAGAGTAGACCTAGTAAAGGAAAAATCAGTGAGTAGGCCTGGTGAAGGAATAAATAGCAAGAAAACTTAGTGAAGGCTGGTGCATCTCAGAGATTGGTGTCTCTTGCTAAGTTGGTTCTGAGCGGTGGTGATTGGTGTCTATGAATATATGTAATAGATTGGTTCCTCTTGCTAAGTTGGTGCTTAACGGTGGGGATTGGTGTCTATGAAGATATGTAATAGATTGGTTTATCTTGCTAAGTTGGTGCTTAACGGTGGGGATTTGTGTCTCTATTATATTGGTATCTATGAAGATATCAAATAGATTGGTGTCTCTTTCTAAGTTGGTACTTAGTGGTGGGGATTGGTGTCTCTAGTATGTTTGCGCCTATGAAGATCTGTAAGAATAGTTTGGTTCCTACTAGGGCTTGTACTAGTGGGGATTGGTGTCTCTAGTATTTTGGTTCCTACAAATAATGAGAAGAAAATTTTCATGGTTTTCTCCCAAAATGGTTTCCACGTAAATATTGCATTCCATGTTCTGCAGTTAATATGTGTTTGATTTATTATGGTTGATGATTGTTTGAAAAAGTAAAAAATCGTCTTATACTGATTCACCCACCACCTCTTAGCATAAGTTTGTGCTCAAAAATTGGTATCAGAGTTGGTTCCTTCATAAATAACCTAACCACTACAAGCTAGATCTCAAGAGAACACATGGTCAGTCAAGAAGGTTTCTCCACAAATAGGGATTCGTTTTTTGAAAAAACAAACTATGACTTTTGAAGCATAAGGATGTGAACCTATTTAATGGCTCTTGGTTTTGATATTAGAAAACAATCATGACTAGTTATACAACCCCAACAACTCCACCAATAGATGTAGTAAAGAAGAATCCTAGTTAAAATAATGAAAACTCAATTAATTCCATCTTGTGTGGTATATTAGAATACAATTTTGTCAAGGTGATGCATTTTTTATTGAAAAAATAAATATGGGACAAGCTTCAAAAAATATATGAAGGTGATGACAAGGTCAAGAAGGAAAATCTCCAAACTCATAGAAGGCATTTCGAGAGTCTGAAAATGAAATAAGAAGAAAATGTTGTATCATATCTTCTATGTGTGGATGAAATTGTCAACACCATTAGAGGACTTGGTGAAAAGGTTGAAGAACCGATGATTGTACAAAATGTGTTAAGGTCACTTCCCTTAATATTTGATGTCAATGTTTCTTCCATTGAAGAAATGAAGGATACTAATTCATTAACAATGGATGAATTGCATGGGATACTCACGACATATGAAATGAGGATAGAGAAACAAAATCCATCAAAGCCTCAAAGAAGACAAAGAAAGAAGAGCATGAATCAAGGGATAGCTCTGACAATGAATCAGATGTAATGGAAGCTCATTTATTGAGAAAACTAAAGAAAGGATCTGGAAAATATAAAGGTGGTTTTCCCTTCAAATGATTTAATTGTGGAAAAGTAGGACAATTTGATACTAAGTGTCCATATGTGAAAAATTAAAGTGATAACATTAAGAAATAGAGAAAACCTCATCAAAAGGGTAAGCGAGAAATGAAGAAAAACTTACATAAGCAAAAGAAAAGTATTTACTCAAAAGATGAAAGTAGCTCATATAAAGAGAGCAATGAAAGTATCTCCAATAGTGAAAGATAAGAAACTCCTTTCATTGCCATAGAAACAAATATTGATGAAGAAAAAGGGAAATAAATGATGGATTCAAAAGACAACGAAATTGTTGAAATGGACACGGAAGTGGATCTTGAAGAATAAATTATGTGTGCCTTAAGAGAAATAAAGAATTTAGGAAAATAAATTTGAAATAAAAGGAGCAACTGGGAAAATATGAAGAAGAGGATCATGATTCAGAAGACAAAATGTCATAAAGTCTTGAAAAGTTAGAAAAACCCATCATGAACCTAAAGGTTCAATTAGAAGAAGCAAGAATGATGAAAAAAGTGGTGAGAATCCAACTGGAGAGAATCCAAAAAAAATTCCTTAAGAAAGGTACTGGAGAAAACAACTATTAAGTTGAATAAAGCTTGAAGTTTCAAAAGAGTACTAAAATCTTAGATAATATCATTATTTTTCAAAGGTCTCCATTCATTCAGAATGGTCTAGGATATGATGTTATTTTTTCCTCCCTACCTACTCCTAGCCTTGCTACAACCAGGGAAGTTTTATTTGTTGCAGGTCAAGTTTAGAATGGTTTTGCATAAGAGAAACCTATTGTTGATTGTGTCGAACATATTGATGAGTTGAATGTTCCTCACATGGAACAATTTGAGCATATAAATTACATTGTTTCCGATATGCCAGGTTTTTCTACTCCTATAAGGGAACATGACCCTAATCCTACTTCCTCTAATCATAAAATGCAGAAATCTACGCCCTTTCATCATCCTCACCATAAAAATTGAAGAAATGGAAATCATGATTTCAGATCTTTGTAGAAGAGACGTGAAAGACAAAATTGTCGACCAATTCCAACTACCAGGATATATTTTGGTTGGATTGATCGATGGTCATGGATTCATTTGACCATATGTTTGAGGACTTGATGATTTCCTTGGAATTCGTCAACTGAGGATTGACCTGACATGACAATTGATTGGAGTGTTGAATGAGTGCTTAAGGAGAAACATAAGTTTAAGGGGAGCATCCATTTTCCATTTATGTCAAAGGGGGAGAGTTTTATACATGGGGATAATTCTCTTTATTCCTTGGAGAGTTGCTAACAAGGGGATAATTCTTTCTATGCATGGTGGACTATGTGTTTCGTTGCAAGATTGCCATTTTTGTAATCTAGGGGAAAGTAGGGAGTGTTACCCGTAGATCCTTATATAGACATCATAGAGATACATGCATACACATATACATAAGTAGAGACACACACAAGTAATGAGAGCCCAAAGAACAATCCTTTTATTATATGATAGACACTACAACAAAATTACATATAAACTCTCCCATGAAGCTATCTGAGCCTTCATGTGTTTATCTATTTATACCTGAAGCTATCTGAGCCTTCATGTGCTTATCTATTTATACCTAAAGCTATTTGAGCCTTCATGTGCTTATCTATTTATACCTATTTCAGTCAGTTGTAACTACTTAACTTCCTAGGTAGGACGATTAACAGAGACTTCGACCAAATTCTACTTCTGACTACTTTGGTCGACTGACAGTTTTTAAGTCGACCATCGGGTCTAGTCGACAGGGTCGAATAGCTATTGTTTTTGGATCCTAATTATCTTCTTGATTAATAGGTATTTTTTTTCAGCTATGTTTATACCCCATGAATATTGTACACCCTGGAATATTGTACACTCCTCCATGCAGGGGGGTTGTAGGGGGGCTTCCCCCCCCTGTGGGGTCTGGGGGAAAGTGGGCCCCTAGTGGGGGTTCAGGGGACAATGTTCCCTGATGGGGGTTTAGGAGTGAATCCCTCAAAGGAAAAATTTCCTTGTAAATGTATATTGTAATTCCATAGTAAATATGGACCTTTCATTATAAGGTCACAGATCTGATAGTAGAAGTTGTGTTAGGGTTTTTTTCCCTAGAAAGGAGACCCTCTTTTATGAGGGAATTGTATTGTGGCTATGTATCATGGAGAATATTGTATTATGAGAGAGGATACTATGAGAGAAAGAAGAGTAACTTATAGAGGTTGTGTTTTAGTTTGTATCACTTCATCTACTAGATAATAATAAAGGAAGGACCTAACAATTTCTCTAGTGGACGTAGCCCACACTGGGTAAACCATGTATATATGTATCTCTATTTTATTGTGTATCTTATGTGTTTTATTTTTACATTTTTTTAATTTTATTTCTTCATGATCCTATTTTTCTAAAAACTGGTATCAGAGTGAAAGGTAACACGCAAGAAAAGAGGGTTCCTCGTTCGAGTGGGAGCAATGTCGAAAGATGGAAATTTTAGGGTCGAGAAATTTAACGACCAAAACTACCAGTTATGGAAGATGCAAATGGAAGATTATTTATATCAGAAGGATATATTCCTACCATTGGGTGGAATAGAAAATAATTCGACGACCATGAAGGACAAAGAATGGGAGGTTCTTGATAGAAAGACACTAGGAATGATTATGGTTGAGCCTGGAAGCATCAATGGCTTTCAATATTTTGAAATAAAATACAACGAAGGAGTCGATGGATGTATTGGATAAACTATATGAAAACCCTCGATGTCCAATAAGGTATTTCTAATGAAGATATTATTTAATATTAAGATATCAGAAGGAGGGTATGTTGCAGATCATTTAAATCAATTTAATACAGTTACTAATCAACTAAGTTTTGTAGAAGTGGACTTTGATGATGAGGCCAGGGCTCTTCTAATCTTGTGCTCATTGCCAGAAAGATGGAACGGCTTGGTCATGGTTGTAAGTAACTTTGTCTCTGGTTCAAACACTTTAAAATTTGATGATTTTTTTGGTGTTATCCTTAGCGAGGAAATGCGACGGAAAAGCACATGTGAGACATCAAGTAATGCGTTAAACATGGAGAGCAAGGGAAGACAAAATGATAGAGGAAAGGGCTCAAGGAACCACAAGAATTCTAGCAAGGGAAGATCCAAATCCAGACTGGGAAAGATAGGGTGTTGGAATTGTGGGAAGAAGGGACATCTAAAGAAAGACTGTAGAGCTCCAAAGAAACAAAGAGATGGATAACAGGAGGAAAAATCAGGAAGCAAATGTAAAAGGTGATGTGTTACAAGATGCTTTGATTCTTTCTGTAGATAATATTTATGAGTCTTGGGTAGTATATTCAGGGGCTTCATTTCATGCCACACCCCATAGGAAACATTTTCTAGATTATGTTCAAGGTGATTTTGGACAAGTTC
>ML781341.1:584615-597776 GCA_009831015.1 Picea engelmannii | reverse complement strand
ATAGGAAACATTTTCTAGATTATGTTCAAGGTGATTTTGGACAAGTTCATTTGGGTGATGATGCACCATGCAAAATTGTTGGAATGGGAAAGGTAAAAATAAAGAAAAGGAATGGAAACCAATGGTTGTTGAAAGAGGTAAGATATGTTATAGATCTAAGAAAAAATCTAATTTCAACAGGGCAGTTGGAAAGTGAAGGTTGTATATCCATATTTATAGATAAGGTGTGGAAGGTCACCAAAGAGTCATTGGTGATAGAAAAAGGAGAGAAAGTAGGTACATTGTATTTATGTATTGGTAATACTGACTCTTCTATCTCTTTAGCTTCTACAGGAGTGGATACATCACTATAGAATCATAGGCTTGGACACATGAGTGAGAAGGGGTTGCAAATACTTCATAAAATAAATTTGTTTCCAGATATTAAACAAATTGATTTGGATTTATGTGAGCATTGTGTTTATAGAAAATAGAAGAGAGTCATATTTCTTAGATTTGGAAAAAAAGAAAAGAGTGAAAGGTTAGAGCTTGTGCATACAGAGGTATGGGGACTAGCTCAGGTATCATCTCTTGGCGGCTCTCATTATTATGTTACGTTTATTGATGGTGCAACTAGAAAAACTTTGGTTTATTGCATTCTACAAAAATCTAATGTTTTTTATACTTTTAAGAATTGGAAAGCTTTGGTTGGGAGTGAGACAGGAAAAATGTTGAAGTGTCTCAGATCAGAAAATGGAGGTGAATATTGCAGCAATAAGTTTGATGATTATTGTTCATACCATGGGATTCATAGAGAGAAGACAGTTCCAAGAACACCACAAGAAAATGGTGTGTCAGAAAGGATGAACACAACAATCATGGAGTGTGCAAGGAGTATGAGATTGCATGTTGGGTTTCCCTTACATTTATGGGAAGATGATGTATATACTATTGTTTACTTAATAAATAGAGGACCTTCAAGCTCTTTCGATGGTGGAATTCCATAGGAGACATGGATAGGTAAAAAGGTAAACTATTCATTTTTGAAGACTTTCGATTGTGAAGCATTTGTCCATATTGATAAAGAAAATAGAACAAAGCTTGAGACAAAATCCAAGAAGAGTACCTTTATTGGATATGATGTTAATGATTTTGGTTATCGTTTATGAGATTATGAAAATCAAAAAATAATTAGGATTAGATATGTCATATTCAATGAGAAGGACATGTACAAAGATCAGTTGTAGGGAAAGATACAAGAAAAATAAAAAAGAGAATACACAGTTCTTGATGAGATCATTGAAAAAGAAATTCCAAAGGTACCAGAAAATCAAAATGTACAACAACAGGAGCAATAGGTACCTCAAACTCCTGCAAGTGTTTTTAGAATATCTACTAGGTTAATTAGACCCCCTGAATGATACTATCCTTCATTGTATTATTTATTGTTGTTTGATTCTAGTGAACCAGAATGTTATGGAAAGGCAATGCAGGTAGACTAAAAATAATTGGGAGCAAGACATGAAAGAGGAAAATGATTCCCTAGTAAATAACCAGACTTGGGACCTGGTTCAGTTGCCTGCAGGAAAAAGAGAATTGCATAATAAATTGGTTTACAAGTTGAAGGAAGAAGATGGAGGGAAAAAATGGTACAAGGCTAGACTTGTTGTAAAGGGGTTTGCACAAAAGAAAGGTATAGATTTTGATGAAATATTTTCTCCTGTTGTTAAAATGAATTCAATTAGGACTATTTTAAGTCTTGTGGCAGTAGAATATTTGCATCTTGAACAGTTAGATGTAAAAACAACTTTTCTCCATGGGTATTTGGAGGAAGAGATTTATATGCAACAACCACAGGGGTATGAGGTCAAAGGGAAGGAAAATTTGGTATGCAGGTTAAAGAAAATCTTGTATGGACCCTAAAGCAAGCTCCAAGGAACTGGTATTTTAAGTTTGACATGTTTATGATAGAAAAAGGTTATAGTAGATGTCATCCTGATCACTGTGTTTATTTTAAAATGATAGAAAATGGAAGTTATATTATCTTGCTATTGTATGTAGATGACATTCTTGTTGTAGGGTCTAATATGAAGGATATAAATGTGCTTGAGAATAAATTATCTAATTCATTTACGATGAAGGATTTGGGTGCTGCAAAGAAAATCCTTGGTATGAGAATAACAAGAGACATGAAAAATCACAAATTGACATTGTCTCAGGGTGAATACATAGAGAAGGTGTTGGAGAAGTTTAGAATGCATAATGAAAAACCAATGAGTACACATTTGGCTAGCCGTTTCAAATTAACTAAGGAAATGTGTCCCAAGACACAAAAGGAGATAGAATACATGTCTAGGGTCCTTTATTCATTAGTAGTTGAAAACGTGATGTATGCGATGGTTTGCACAAGATCAGATATTGCACATGCACTGGGAGTTGTGAGAAAGTATATGAAAAATCCAAGTAAACAACATTGGGAGGTAGTTAAGTGGATTATCATGTATTTAAGAGATACTTCTACTCATGCATTATGTTTTGGAGGTTCAAACATTTTTCTACATGGATATGTTGATTCATATATGGCAGGTGATAAAGATAGCAGGAGGAGCACCATAGGGTATGTTTTTAATGTAGGTGGAACAACAGTAAGTTGGATTTCAAAACTACAAAAGGTTGTTTCACTTTCAACAACAAAAGCAGAGTATGTTGTTGCTACAGAGGCTAGTAAAGAAATGATTTGGTTACATAGGTTTATGGAGGAATTGGGAAAGAAGAAGGAGAATAGAAGGTTGTATTGTGATAGTGAGAGTGTCATTCATCTTGCAAAGCATAGATGATTTTAGGGGCTAAATTTCACAAACGGGCTAATTTTCCATGGTATTTCCCATAAAAAGATTTGCCAATTTCCATTTTCTCTAAAACAAATTCGCCAAAATTCCACAGAATAAAACTATTTTGCCTTAAAAATCGCCAAAAATTTATAGAAACTATATGAAATCCTTAGAAATTTGAATATTTTTACAAAACTATCGCCAAACATTTTACATTTTGCATATTAAGGACTAGTAAGATTAGCCTAGGTTTCTACATTTTAATATAAATTTCCATCCTTAAAATTATCCTTGTTGCAAAGAACTCATCCTTCCATTCAAAGACTAGGCATATACATCTCAGGTATCATTTCATACGATTCGTGTTGTAAGATGGACATTTGAAGTTGGAAAAGATACATACTAGCCATAATCATGTAGACATGTTAATAAAGGGAGTAACCAGGGATAAATTGAGTTCCTGCTCAGTTTCATTTGGTCTTCAAGCATGAAGGTGAATATGAGAAATTTTCCAGGTCCAAGAAGGATCGTAGTCCAGCATATACAATGTCGATGGAGATGTTGAGATCATTCTCCAAGTGGGAGATTATTGGTTGTGGAGCTTGATTATCATCTTGATTCAAAGGTCTTTGTTTTCAGCTGTGTTTATACCCCATGAAGACTGTACACCCCAGAATATTGTACACTCATCCACATGGGGGGGTTTCATGGGATTTTGAGGGTGAATCCCCCGAAGGAAAAATTGTCTTGTAAATGTATATTGTAATTTCATAGTAAATATGAACCGTTCATTATAAGGTCGCAGATCTGACAGTAGAAGTTATGTTAGGTTTTTTTACCTATAAAGGATACCCTATTTTATGAGAGAATTGTATTTAGGATGTGTATCATGGAGAATATTGTATTTTGAAAGAGGATACTTTGAGAGAAAGAAGAGGAAGTTATAGTAGGTGTGTTGTAGGTTGTATCCCTTCACTTTTTGGATAATAATAAAGGAAGGACTTGAAAATTTATCTGGTGGATGTATCCCACACTAGGTGAACCACATATATCTGTGTATCTTCTATCTTTTATTTCCACATTTGTTTTATTTTATTTCTTCACGATCCTATTTTTCTAACACTATCCCCTACAACATCTCCCCCCACCTCAATTCCTTGCTCGTCCCAAGCAAGTGGGGATCATACGAAATAATTTTTTCAGAGTACAATATCACAATATGGAGAAGTATAAGACGAATAGAGAAAGAGAAACAAGTAAGAAGAGGAGAATTTTTTTTCTATGATCAACCGACTTAAGGTATTAATGTCGACTATGATGTTGTGCTTGGTTCTCCGCCATTGGTCGAATAAACTGCGTCTTGTGTGCCTGGTGTTCCTATGTTTTACTAGGTTGAAGATACGTTTTTCCTATGAGTAGGATGATTCATGTATACCATTACAAACTTTTGATTTCCTAATACTCTATTTTTTCGTCACCCATGGTTTGGTTTCCCAGTTACTCCTTCTCACATTGGAGTGTTTCTTGGAAGGTTTTTTCCAAATTTTCTTTCTACATCTAGCACAAGAAACAATTAGTGTTTATACCTTCACCAATGGGTTGTGGAAACCCCAGAGGATCCCTATGAACCTTTATGTGAAGGGAAAATTCCTCTTCTCGGATCCAGACCAAGATGCCTCACCTACTTCTAAATTCTGGAAACCTGGTCTAGGAGGGTCGTCAACTTCTAACTTTGTCCAGCGCATGGTTTTTGCTCTAGTAATTATCTTTTTGTAGAGTGAATTTTCTCCTTACTTGGATTTGTTATATAGAGTTTAGGTACATGATATTGAAGCTAGTCTGAACTGGTAGTGGAATTTCCCCGCACATGGCTTGATCTCCCCATATTGTAAAGTACATGAAAGGAGATAGTTGTTGATTCAAATCATATTGTTATGAGTGCAACTACTTTGAGTTACATTAGCATATATGGCTTATCATTATTGGGTAGTTCCTGAATGTGTGTGGTTCCTTTTTCACATTGATATCCCTACGGTTGTTGAAAAAATGCTCACGAAAAATCCACCATGTGATAATCCTGGTGATTTCCTCTTGAATTTTGCACATGATAAGAGAATTTTCATGTGGTTGAGGCATACTTTTTGTTATTACGTCGATCATTTTTAATTTTATTATTATTATCCATCTTTTCCTATCACGGTTTGAATGTGCTTATTTTGTTGACATCGACATCTCTTCGACCAACTTTGCTTTTTTCCAGGTTTGACCTACAAGGTCTCAATTGTTGATGCATGGTTGATATGTGAGTCGATCGACGAGATTTCTTGAACCATCTTTATTACTAGATTGATTTAGTTGATTTCGGTGATGGCTTGTTTGTTCGTTCATTTTGCTAATTTTTACTGAGTTTGAATGGTTTTGTCTTTCTTCACACCAATTTGAATCATGTTCTCTTGGTTTGTGTTTGTATGATCTGCGCTCACCTGATCTACACTCGCTTGCACCCCGACTGATCCTTTCACTTGATTATTTTCTTATGAGTATTTATCTTAAGTCAGTCGATGGTGTATAATATCTTCTGCTACTTTGTCTCGAGCTTGACCAAGGGATGATTTCTCTCTCCATTTAACTTTATTGTTGATTTTCCTTTAGTGTTATGGATATTCTTTAAATACTTTAACTTTTCATTTTTCTATACCTGAATTTGTCTATTTTTTTTTTTGTTTATTAATTTTAAGCAAGGTTTATTTCTTATAAGTATGATTAGTCAGTTTAGTCGGTTCATGTTGGCAATGCCCTGCTATATTTTGATAACAAGGTTCTTTTCTGTTATACATGATATTTCTTTAGACGGGCACCATTTATTACTTTCTTAAATGGATTCCCCAACAACGTTCTAAGTTGGACCTCTCCATTCAGTCAAATAACTTCCACTACATAAGGCCCCAACCATGTTGTTTCCAATTTTCCAGGTTTTCTTTTTATGTGACTATCATACATTAAAACTAAGTCTCCCTCTTTTATATCCTTTTTCTTTAAGTGATGATCATGCCACACTTTTTTTGTTTCTTCTGAACATCTTGGTGATGGATCACTATTAACATCTCTTCTTCTAGCTTGTTTAGTTGGTATAATCGGTCATTCATGTTTTTTCCCTCATCAAATTTTTCTATAGCTGCGACCCTGTCGAAATTAGTCCAAAATTGTAGCGGGATAACAAATTCCTGGCCATAGACTAGATTGAATGGAGTCTGCATAGTTGATCTTTTGAATGTTGATCTATATGCCCAAAGGATTGCAGGAATATCATCATCCCAATCATCTTTATTTATGCCACATATCTTTGTAAGTCCCTTGTGTAATGTTTTATTAAAATATTTTACTCCCCCATTTGCTTGTGGGTGATAAGCTGTATTTTTTCTATGGTCGATTAAGAATTTTTCCGGTAGAAATTTAATTGTTTCATTCACAAAATGAGTTCCCTCGTCACTAATTAGTGTCATAGGATAGCCAACCTGATAATTATGTTTTCGTAGATGAATTTAGTTGTTACCTCTTTGGTACAAGACTCGACTGGCTCAACTTCTTCCCACTTGGTCACATACTCCACCGCAGTAATGATGTACTTGGCACCAGTTCCTCTTGCTCTCTATAGAAATGGCCTGACGAAGTTGATAGCCAATATTTAGAAAGATCTATTAGATTTTATTGAACTTAGTGGCATTTTGTTTTTCCACAAAGGTCGTCCAAGCCTCTGACAGCTATCACATTTTTTAACTTTGATCCCGACAGTCTTTATGCAAATTCAACCACCACAGGCCTTCTTGTAGTACCTTCATGGTTGTTGTTTTGACCTGAAAATATCCTTTGGTTGCTCCTGCATGGGCTTGTTCTGGCACACATATTCTTAAAACATCGCCCATTCCCATTTTTTATATAAGTATCCATTAATGATTGTGAATGGTGAAACTTTCATGGATAGAAATTTCTTTTTGTTTGTTGGGAGGTCCTCTGGGGCCTTTCCTTCTTCCAAGAAATTGGAAATATCTTCTACATCTTTAGGTGCAACTTCAACTATGAATAAGTGTGTGTATGGAAGGTCATCATCGATGCTTTTTGGATCTTCTCATGTTTCTAATTGTGAAATGTGATTAGGTTAGACATTCTTTTTCCATGGTCATATGATTATGTCAAATTCAAATTACTAAAATAATAGTAACCACCAACAAATATTTCTTTGATGAACTGGTTTATTGTCCAATTATTTCAATGCTTGATGGTCTATAAAAAATGTAAAGGGGTTTGCTAATAAATAATGATGGAACTTTTGTAGAATAAAAATCATTGATAAGGTTTCCCTTTCCATAGTTGAATAGTTTCTTTCTTCTTTATTCAGTTTCTGACTTACATATGAATTTGGGTGATCCATTTTGTCATCGTATGGATGAGCTAAAACTGACCCAGAAGCTACATTGGATGCATCGACATGGACATGAAATTTTCTCGACCAGTCTGGAAATTTGAGAATGGGTGCTTCTACCAACTTCTTCTTTAAAAATTCGAAGGATTCATGGAAGTCTTGGCTCCATTTGAACTCAACATCTTTTCGTAAAATCTCATCCATTGGGAAGGTGTTGTCTAAGTACTGGCATATAAATTTCCTATAATAACTAGTATGACCCAGTAGGATTTTGATCTATTTTTTATTCACGAGTGGTTTTAGATCAAGGATAATATTAATATTAGCCACGTCGACCTTTAACCCATCTTTACATACCACATTTCCTAGTAGGATTCCAACAGGTGTGGCAAATATGCATTTTCTGATGTTTAGTGATAATTGAATCTGTCTGCAACGTTCTAGCATAAGCCGAAGCCATTGTATGTGATTTTTTAATAGACTATAGATTGTCCAGTCGTAGAAGTATACATCCATGGTTTTGTAGATATAGTCTTGGAATACTTTGACTACTATTCTTTAAAAAAGGGTTGGTGCATTCTTTAATCTGAATGGCATTACTCTATCGACAAAAGATCCAAATTCTGACACAAATGTTGTTTTTTCCTAGTCTTATTTTTCTATTGGCACTTGGTTATATCCTAAGAATACATTAGTAAATGAATAGAATCCATGACCAACAACTTCATTTATGATTTCATCAACAAAAGGGGCAGGGAATGGATCTGTCATAGTCTGTTTATTGAGTCCTCGAAAATCGACACAAATTCTTAATTTATTTGGATCATATTTCTTTGGTTGTACCACCATGGTACTTTCCCATTCTCCCTTGTCGATACGATAAATCATTCCTTATTTTATCATTCCTTTGATCTCCTTTTGAACGATTGGTTTATACTTATGTGCTAAATTGTATGGCCATTTTTTGATTGGTTTTTTTACTGGGATAAGTCCAATATTCATTTCACCCATTTCCTCTACAAGTCCTTTCAAATCCTTGTAGTCACATGAAAAAACATCTTGATAATCTTTTAGTAGACTGACTATGTTGGTTGTTTTCATGTTAGACCAATAGTCACCTATTCATACCATTTTTGGTCGACCATCAGTTGATATGTCAAATTCCTTCATTTGTTTTTTTGCGTCCATCCATTCTAGTGGTTTTGCTTCATCAAGATGGCATTTTCTTTCTTTAATTTTTGTAAATATTTTTGGGAAGTCGGGTTGTTCCTGGTATTCTTTGTGTTTTGTGGCTATAATTAATATTGACTTCACATGATTTTGCAGTGCTGGATGGTATTTCTTACACTATAATCTTTGTCCTGGCCATTTTATATTTTCCATGTCGATCCTCCATGTAGTCGAGATTTCCTTATTTTCTACCAACAAAAATATGCAAGTCGATGTCGATCCTCCATCAACCGAAATATTTTCTTTTTATTTCCGTATAGCTAGTGAAGGACTTTCTAGAAATATTTTTATTTGACATGTTGCATGTTTCAAGTGTTCCTCTACTGGATTAAATTTGAAGTCTTGCACAAAATTTCCTTTGATTTCAGCCCATTTTGAGGTATGGCCACATGCTTCTTAAATCTTATACCATTTTCTTGGTATCTAATATAATGTACCTGGAAACATATGGGGCCATGACCTTTCATCCATATATCCTATTCTTCGCCATTTTCTTTCACATCATTGAATATGTTCTGTTGGATCATAGTCGACTTTGAATGTGGGAATATCTACATCTTTGGATAATTTCTTGTCTTTGAATATTTCAATGAAGTATGTCGACACAGTCGTCCATGTTTGTAATCAGGGGGAATGTGTTTCCCACCATATTGCAGCCTGGCCTATGAAATTTTCCACAAGGCTCTATGTCCTTCCTTTCTCTCCTATGGATTTTTCTACCTCTTCAACATGGGTTGAAGGGGTATGTCGTTCACTATATCACAAGGGTTTTCTTATATGATTGTCGGTCGGAATAAGAGTGGGAGTTTGTTGGGTTATTTTTCATATACTTTTGGTATAGCCTAGATTGAGTAGCACGTCTTAGGATGTTTCTTTGGAATAATTTCAATAGACCAACACTCTTTTGCATGTTCTTCATAGTTTTCTTTTTTCAAGTTGTATAAGGTGGAGTCAAGATTATGTTCGACCGACATGGGGGATTCTCTTAAAATTTATCCTTCTTTGGTAGGTTCTATATAATATTTTTGTTCGTTGTTTATCTGATATAGACATATGGCTTCTTGATCTTCATCCCATGACTCCATCCATGGTTTTCCTTATTTTGGATATAGGGGACTAATTATTTTTCTCCCACTTCCTCTCAATTTAATTCTATCACTTTCCAGGGAGATAGTTTCTTTCATTCATCAAACCCATGGTTGACCAACAAGAGATGCATATGTTTACATTCCTTCAACAAGGTTGATCACCTTAAAGTCGACCAAAGTCTCTATTCCCATAATTTGAGTTTTGACATTTCTCAATATTCCAATTGGTTCTATTAATCTATGATCGGATAAGTTAAGATAATTCATCGTGGGTGCTAGGTTGGGTTGGCCCATTCGTACCCATGTTTCTCATGGTAAAATATTGACTTGGGAACCAAAATCAATGACCACCTGATTGACCATCATTCCCTCGATCTCCAATTCGACTCATGGATCATAATATTTGTTGTTATAAGAGAGATTATTTTCATCTTTGGTATTTTTTTGACCATCTTTGTATTCTCGTAGTATGTTAAGTAGGTTCAACAATCTACCTATCGAATGTTTTTCTTTGAGTAGTTTCAAAATTTCCTAGATGGTGTCTTCATTTTGACTTCTTGGATTTTTTTGATCTTTTGTGGAGTTCCTGAAGAATTTAAGAGCTTCTCTCATGCTTTTCTCTTCTTTATCTAGATTTGGGAAGTTGTTAGTCTTTTTTCTTTGGTAATGTTTTTGTGGAGTGTGAATATCTCGTCCTACGCCCAACCTTGTAACAATATGTAAGTTTTTGGAGTTCCTCACCTTTTCCTTGGATAGCATGTAGTAGATTCACAGTTTTTCTTGGTATAATTTTGTCGAGTACTATCAGACAGTCTTCTAAAGAGTGATCTCCAATGTCACATATGTTGCAAAATTTCAGATCAATTCTGTCTTTTATAGAACAATCTATGCTTCCATGATCATTTTTCTAGTATTTAAAACAATATGGTCATCCATGACCTTGACCTCGACCACCAAATCCACGTCGGCCTCCTCGACCTCGACCACGACCACCATAGTAATCATCCCTTCGACCATAGTTTTTTTCTTGGCCAATGGTTTCTATGTGGTAGACTGTTTGTATATTATTTTGATTTATATTGTTTAGATGGCATTCTGATGTTCGGTGATTGGAAGCTTCACATATGTGGCACCGCTTCATGTTTTTTAGATTACGTGGACAATATTGTATACTATGATTAGTTAGGAGTTCACATATATTATAGTATTTCTGGGATTGTACTTGGTGGATGTCTATGTTTTGTGTGCGATCATTTAGGGGGAAATTATCCTTTTTGTTTCCATCCCCGTTGCATGTGGTGCACCATATTTCATTGCGTCGTATAGATATATTTTTTATTGTTTGTTACAAATGTTCTTGGAAGTAGCCCAACTATATACCACTGGACTAGCAAGTTTTGATCGATCATCATCGATATTTGACTTAGGAGGTCTTTGAATATCTTGTCGTATTCTTTTACCAACTCACCTGGTCGTTACTTGATTTCTTTTAACTTTTGAGTTGTCAAATGTGTGATGTCCTGAATTTTAAAGAATGTTAAAAAGATATTCTTTATTTATTCCTTTGAATGAGTTTGCTTTTCCGTGTAGTTCATGAACCATGTTAAGGCACGGTGGCACAACACAACTCCAAATTGATCCATTTTCTTATCCTCATCTGTAATATAAGTTGCATCCAAAAAATTTCACCTACGAACCAATGACATTTTGGGTCCTCCTCTCCTTCATAAATGGGGATGTGGTTGAATCAAATTTTGAATTTCTTAGTAGGAACACTCAGTTTTCTTGGTGTTTGAGCTACTACTTCTTTCTAAGGAGCTGTCGAATCTTCTGGTCATTTTTTTTATGCATCCGACAATGGATGATACTTAAGGAATATTTGTTTCTTCTTGAGTACAAAAAATGCATCCTCAGTTTGAGAAATTTGATCTTTATATTCGACTAACCGTCATTCCAAAGGTTGCATCACTTACATACTATAGCTAATTTATTCTCTCGAGATTATATGTGGTAGGGGGTCGAGTCAGTGAGGCCCTTGATTTAGATAATCATATTTTTTACTTCATTTCTCTCTGGCTCAACAATGAATGCATCTCGTAGGTTTCCCTGGTTGTCTATTCTATACCATAGTCTTGCATATTGATCGTCGATATGCAACCTTTGTTGGAGAAATTCTCTTATCTGTGGATTGGTTTCTAGTGTGGGATACGTACGTAAATTTGGTTCAGATTCTTCTTAATCCATACTTTCGATCTCATCGACTGGTTGATGCATGTTCAATTGTGTGTCACTACTTCTATCGAGTGTCACCACAATTGCTTCTTTTTCCAAATCTGGTCAATCTCTCTCTGAATCAAACTTCTCACACGCTCTGACATACTGACCCTCCCTAGACATATTTCTATCTGAATTTGTTTTGTTCCAATGGTTACAAAGTTCTTCTCTTTTCTATTGTCTTTTATCACGTTCTATTTTCTAGATATCCGTGGATTTCTTATGGGATTTCTTCCCTCTTGACGACATTTAGGCTTGGGAAACACTACTTCTTGTTTTATGGAATCTCACAATATCGACCGGCCCCTCATTTCTGAACTAAATTACTCTAAGTCAGGGGCATTGGCCATATTTATTTCTTCAAGAAGTAATCCCATACTTCTCTTGTATCTTTTCACTTTCGTCAAGAAATGCTTCCCACTTTTTGTCTCTTTCTTAGAAGTTTCTATTTGGTAACACTGTGCCTAATATTGGTCAATATTCGATGATATCATCGAATCCCTTGTAGAGGATGAATTTATGAAGAAGTGTTGGAACCATTCAAAAAAATCTGTTGTGTAATTCAATGTATAATTTCTCTTTTATTTTGTCGAGGGATGTCTAATCTTCAATGGCTTGTTATGAAATATAATCTTCGATAATTCTTTCGAGCCAGTCGTGTAGGTTCCTTCTTCCTCCATTCATCAAATTTAGTCCTAGCTTCTCGTCGGGTGTCAAATTACGCATCATCTGATCTGCTAATGTGTTGAAACAATGATTATGGGATAGCTTCAAGAAATCTTTCATCCATCTTTGAAAAGAACCACGGCCTTGTTTTGGCTAGTCATATGTTATTCCTTCTTGCATAGTTTATGATGTAGTTCTCAATTTTGCACTCCCACCACTAATCTATGTCTTGTAGAGTTAGAATTTATGTACGCATCTACATGCCCAAGTTCAATACTACCGACAACGAAACCAATGATGTAATCTAGGGAAAAGTAGGGAGTGTTACCAGTAGATCCTTACATAGACATCAGAGAGATACATGCATACACATAGACATAAGTATAGACGTACACAAGAGATCCCAAAGAAAACTCCTTTTATTATATGATAGATAGTACAAAATAATTACATATAACCTCTCCCATGAAGCTATTTGAGCCTTCATGTGCTTGTTTATTTATACATCTTTCAGGAGGTTGTAAATACTTAATTTCCTGGGTCAGTCGGTTAACAGAGACTCTAATCGAATTCTACTTCTAACTACTTCATTAGACTAACAGGTTCTAAGTCAACCATAGGGTCTAGTTGATAGGGTCGACTAGCCCCTACAACAGTGATCAATGACAAAAGG
>ML781341.1:552502-567852 GCA_009831015.1 Picea engelmannii | reverse complement strand
CTTGTGCTTCTACATCTTGAATATATTGTGATCTTCATGTGTTGATGAATCTTGTATGCACTTAATAACTCAATAAATTAGTAGTAGTTAGTGATTCCAAGAAAGAATTTGGCTTGGGATCATTACAACTGTTTAGTTCTTTTCCAAGTTAGTATGAAGGCTTTTGTTAATATGCATTGATTTTGTAGTTAGTAGGAATGAGTTTTCAAACTCATACACTAACCTCGTGTGCAGTTAAATATTGGATTGTATCTTATTTATGCTTTTAAAATCAAGTTTAAAACAAAGTTTGGAACAGAGAAGAACAAAGTTTTAGTTTATGTTTTCTTTAACGAGGCTTCGGTGGATGGATAGGGTTAGTTTCAGTTTTTATTTGTAGATTGCCTATTCAATTGTTATTTAGATTTTTCTTAACTAGTTGTTGATTAATTTGTTCATTAGTTTACTTCTTATATGCTAGAATCATGTTTTAATTTCTGTTTATACGCATTTTCCTTTCCGCAATTTGAATTGTTAAAATAGATATAGCATAGTTTTATTTTATGCGATTTCTTTCTTAGAATTAGATTGCAATTACAATTATTAGTTAATGATTGAATTTAATTATTATTTTTTCTTACATAGCATAGAGTACAATTATAATCTTGTTATATTATTGATGGTTAATGCATGAGTAATAATCACATGAATATGCAGGGTAATTAATGTTGTTTTCGTAATGGCTAAGTTCTCATTGGATTGCTTAATCCACACCTTTCACTTTGATATTGAAATTAGTATTGAAATTATACCACTTGAATTATCTTTCGTTGCCAAATGCCATCGAGATATTATAAGAAACTGGAGACATTCACACAACCACCAACACTATATTTGAGTTTTTATAGGTTAAAAGATAGTTTCTTGCTTTTGTAGATCAGAAGATAGTTTTCTTGCTATTGTAGGATAGATAGTCTTTTTCTTTGGTAGATTAAAGAGAATTTTTCTTATCATAGATTAAAGGTTAGTTGTTAGTTCTTCCTTCTTTCAATTAAATAGATTTCCTTTTATGAATTAGAGATAGTTGTATTAAGAATAGAGTTCACTTGTCTCTTAGTTAGTTTCTTATTGAGTAGTCTAAATTAGTTTACATACTATAGAAGTTATCCTAGTGTAGTTAAACTTTTACTTGCTTTAATAGGTTAAATTGCTTACTTTTCTATTCTTTCTTTGATAGTATAGTTGCTTGTTTATTTACTTGCTTTCATAGGATAGTTGTTCATTGAATTTAGGTAGGCTAGTTAAAGTAGTTTGCTTTTGCTATTTGTTTATTGTTGTGCTTAAATAGTTGTTTTTGCTTATTGATGAACTAGTTTGCTTAAAGTAGGGGTTTCACTTGTTTTTCTAGAACTATCCATCGATCCTTGGTCCAAAAGTAATTAGGTTACATAGTTTAAAGTTTCTTAGTAGGGTTTTCTCATTACATAGCTTTGCTTGAATAGATTATCCCTTAGATATCCACTTCCTTAGTTAGACTATACTACTACCATCCCTTCTACCTTGGGATATATTTAGCTACAACTCTAAGTTTACTTACCCTGGGTTGACAATTTAATTGAGGGTTTTTAGTGTGTTTTTAGTGCATATAGAACACCCATCATTTTTGGCATCATTGTCGAGGAGTTGTCTGAAGGTAGGAAGTAGTTAGGAAATATATCATTTCTAGGCCTTAGCATTAGATTGGTGGTGGGGGGACTTTAAGATGAGAGGTAAGAACCTGCGCATTTATTATTGCAGGATCCCCCAAAGCCAATGGTAGTTTTTTCCTTTTGTTTTTGTTTACTTTCATGAATAGACCTAGAAACCCAATGGTAGCTTGTTCTTTTGCTTTTGTTTACTTTCATAAATAGACCTAGAGACCCAAAAGGGATATACATTAAATCTAAATCAGACCTTTCAACCAAGGTTCCTTTCGATCTTTTCGGGGGAAGGAACGTTTCACTCATAAGCTCCGAAGACTGATACCGAAAAATAGGAGCTAGCTCAACTCAAAGAGATAAGGTAGTCTTTTAAGAGACTAACACAAGGAGCACTATAGAACAAGAAATTGAAGCATCAATCATATTAGGATAGGAGGCAAGACCACTCGAGCCTTCCGTAGAACCAAACAATACAACCTTTACGTTTACACCACCACCAGGAGATCCTAATTTTGAGGACATCATAGACCCTGAATATTTTGTTTGGTAGTTCAGCCAATGTAATTATCTCTCAAACTGACATAAAAACTTTGGCACCAATAGTCTCAACCGGCTCGATTAGAGTCCCATACATCCAATCAGTAGGAAGACCTTTCCATCAAAGGGAAACCTTGTTCTCTTCAAAGATAAAACCACCTAGGTACTCTCTTTTTGGAAACCAAACCAACATGGATGATCAGGAGGATCATAAAAATGTAAGACATGGGGAGGAAGAAGAAACTGGAAACCAAACCGAAACTACCTTCGGGTTTCCAATTTTGGACACCACTCCAAATGTCAACATGAAGAATATTCCTCTCTCAGCACTGCCTACCTTTTATGGTAAAAACAGTGAAGATCCAGACACCTTCCTATTTGAATTCGACATCTTGTGTAGGAGCTATAACTACGTACAAGATGCCCAGAAACAAAAACTCTTTCCTTCCACCCTCAAAGACTCTACACTAAGATGGTTCATGGGGTTGGGAGAATCCAGTATTAGATCTTGGGAAGACATGAAAGAAATATTTCTTAAGAAGTACCAAGACTACTGCAAGACCAAGGAGTCTTGTAATGACATCTTTAAAATCCAACAGTTAGAAGACAAGACCCTCGAAGATTATATGGAACAATTTGGTTATATCTCCCAGAAGTCAAAATACCATGACTTCCCAGAGGATGCAGTTAGGGCTCTTTTCCTTAAAGGAATTTCAAAAAAATATCTAGATATGCTTAACCTAATGGAATCAAGTGACATCTCCCATAAACCATTTGCCGAAATATGTGAAATGTGTAAAAATTACTCAAGGAGTAGAGCCAAAACATGAAAGAATGTTCGGGACCCTTATAATAGAAGCTTAAAACTAGTTAGTTCAGGTGGTATCACGAGAGTAGAGATAGAAATCCTTTTAGATAACTTCAAGACAAACATCTTAAGCACAATAGGTTCCCAGTTGGACACCCTTAAAATTAAAAAGAAACAGGAGGAGGAAAATGCAGCAATGAGCATATATTGCCCAAGATGCAGGAGGAAGCATTCCTCAAGGGAATGCCCATTAGATAACATTTCAATTTGTGGCTTCTGTACAGAAGACCATTCAACTGAGAAATGTCCATCATTGCTTGGTTTATTAGCCAACTATAGGAGTGGAGATCCTGGGGAGTTTTCTTATGCACCTAGGAGGCCATGGCATCCTAGGAACCAACCCACATACCCAGATCTACAATCTCAAGTTCCACCCTATTATAAATAACAACAACAGTGGAACTCACCAGGTTGGAAAAAATGGTCCACTCAGTACCAACATACTTGGTTTCAAGGATGGAGAGGAGGACATAATCAAGGAAAACCTCAAGCTCCACCTATCCCTATGTCCAACCATCCTTATCCTCGGTTCCCACTGAACACTCTGCAACTTCTGCCAAGTTTTGTTCCACCACCTTTACCCCCTATTCCACAACAACAACTGCTACAATATCAAAATGTAAGCTCCCCGAGACCAACATTATTACCAGCACAGCCAGTTCCCAATCCCAATAACAAGCCCCTCAACCTCTTCATAATTTTGAGATGCATTCCTTCTCGACATATGTTATTTCTCCTATTCCATTACAGGAAATCCAAATAAGATCGGAAAAAGTTTTGGATAGGTAGAGACCTTTAGTAGTCATCCAAGAAGAAGAAAAAGAAGAAAACACCAAACAACCCACGAATGACACTAGGTGGGAAGATGAAATTATCCCGAAGAACTAAGAACCTAAGCTTCCCCAAAATGAACCTTCACAAATTACGAAGGTCCCTCCTTATCCAGACCGATTGGTAATCGAGAAACCTACCACCCGACCAGAATTTGACATCTTGAATGAATTGAAGAATCATTGTGTCAAGATTCCCCTGCTTCAAGCCATTAAACACATTCCAATCTACAGTAAGGTAGTCAAAGAATTGTGTATTAAGAAGCTAGGTAGGAAGAAAAAGGACCCTCCTACAGTACATTTAGTAGGAGGACTTTCTAAGTACATATCAGAGCAGCCAAAACTAGCAAAATATGGGAACCCTGGAAACCCTGTAGTGAGCATAACCATTAATGAGGTATCCATTGGGAATACTCTCATAGACTTAGGGGAAGCCATCAATGTTATGATCGCTACTACCTTGGAGAAATTACAGTTACAACCTCTTCTTCGGCCTACCCCAACCATTTTGGAATTAGCAGATAAGACTAGGGTTATACCTGAAGGGATTTTAGATGATGTCATGGTTACTTTAGCCTCATGGGAGTACCCATTATATTTTCTTATCATTCACTCAAAGAATCGTACCAAATTCCATCCTGTCATTTTGGGAAGACCTTAGCTAGCCACATCCAATGCATTTATTGGCTATAGAGAAGGGGAAATGACCATCTCAAATGGGCTTTCTATCGAGAAGCTCACCATCTACCCTCCATCTCAACCTATCATGGAAATTCTATGGTGTCTTTAGTGTCCATACAAGAATGAGGGTTGGGAATAACCCATATTGCCAAGTGACCATGCATGGGCACTTCAGGAGCACACAATGGAAAATGTGCTAAACCAGTTTATTTCTGCTATCACATGTGTGGATTTTCCACAGTCTTTTCCCCAATTTAAGTACATGTTTGGGAAAGAATTTTAGGAACAATTGGACCCATCCATTTTTTCTTCGACATATTTTATATTCAATATAGATGAGTCTATCATGTCTTATACTATGCCTTACAATATTAGTCCAAGGAAATTTTTACATATAAACTCTGGGCTAGATGCAGACTAACAGAAACAATTAGTAGATATCCTTAAAGAACAATTAGGAGCATTTGCCTGAGAATACACTGACATGAAGGGTATACACCCTGACACATGCATCCATCACACATATACCTAGGGGGAAGTAACACATGTTAGGCAACCCCAGAGAAGGATGAACCCAACACTCAAAGATATAGTCAAGGAGGAGATCCAAAAACTGTTAAATGTCAGATTTATTTATCCCATCTCCGATAGTAAGTGGGTATCCCCGCTTGTAGTGGTTCCAAAGAAAGTGACTGGGAAATGGATAATTTGTGTTGATTTCTGGGAACTCAACAAAGCCACTCTTAAAGATTATTTTCCTCTCCCTTTCATTGACCAAGTTCTAGATACCTTGTATGGAAAAAAATATTTTTCCTTTTTAGATGGGTACAACGAGTACAATAAGATTATTATAGCCCCCGAGGACCGAGACAAAACTACCTTTAATTGTCCTTGGGGCACCTATGCCTACAAGGTCTCACCATTTGGATTATGTAATGCTCCTGCTACATTTCAACGAGTAGTACTAGGGATATTTTTCGATCTTATTCATGATTGTGTGGAGGTTTACATGGATGACTTCACAGTTTATGGAAACACTTACCAGGAAGCCTTAGACAACTTATAAAAAGTCCTCATAAGATTCCAAGAAATGAACCTACCTCTAAGTCATGAAAAATGTAAAATGTTGTTAACTGAAGGAGTGGTTCTAGGACATCATGTTTCATCTGAAGGGATAAAAGTCGATCCTACAAAGATTGAGGTCATTGTCTGACTTACATCCCCCAAGTCTCAGAAAGAGGTGAGAATATTTCTTGGACATGAAGGATATTACCGGCGGTTTATTGAAAATTTTACAAAGATTGTTGCACCTATATTTGGATTGTTAATAAAAGATGTTGATTTTGTTTGGACTGAGCAGTGTCAAATTGCCTTTGAAACCCTGAAAGATAAGCTATCTGTGGCACCAGTTCTTAGAGGGCCTAATATGACTCTCCCATTTCACATATCCATTGATGCCTCTGACACCGAAATAGGAGGGGTATTAGGGCAGAAAGAGGACCAATAGTCCTATGCCATTTATTTTGTGAGCAATAACTTGTCCCCTGCCGAGTTAAACTACACAGTTATTGAGAAGGAATTCTTGGTAGTTGTTCATGCTATCAAAAAGTTTCATCATTACATTACAAATTACGAAGTATTCGTACAAACAGATCATTTTTCCATTAGATTTATCATGAACAAACCCATAACTAATGGCCGAGTGACTAGGTGGCTCCTGTTATTTCAAGAATTTAATATCACTTTGCTTGACCTACCTGGAAAGGATAATGTAGTAGCTTATTTTATTTCATGAATATAAAATGAGTATGATGATATCCCTATAGATGATACTTTCCCATATGAGCACCTCTTTTCCCTTTCTATCAATACCCCATGGTTTGCAGATATGGCGAACTATCTGGCTACTAGGAAGTTACCATCTCATTTTTCACCTCAAGAAAAGCGGAAAATTATTACACAGAGTGCTAATTACTCTTGGGTTGGTCATGACCTTTTTCGCACAGGTCCTGATTTTATTATTCGTAGATGTGTCTAAGAGGATGAGGTGACAGAGATACTACAAAGTTGTCATGATGGACCATGCGATGGCCATTTTTCTGACAAGCATACAACATATAAGGTGTTACATTCAGGTTACTATTGGCCTAGCATTTTCAAAGATGATACCAAGTATGTGAGAAGTTGTGATAGTTGCCAAAGAATAGGAAGACCTACGTCAGCTGACAAAATTCCCTTGCATGCCCAAGTTATGATAGAACCCTTTGAAAAATGGTCCCTTGACTTTGTAGGACCAATTTCACCCATGTCCCGTAAAAAGAACTATATTTTGGTTTGTACGGACTAGAGAAGTCTATTTTCGAATTCATCTATGAAGACATCTTTACCCTCTTTGGTGTCCCTCGTGAAATTGTTACAGACCAAGGCATTCAATTCACTTCCAAGTTAATGAGAGAGATAACAAAGAAATATTGGATTAAACACCATAAATCTTCTCCATACCACCCTCAAGACAATGGCCAGGTACAATATACAAACAAAGTTTGGGAAGCCATCTTGACCAAGACTGTTTAATTACATCATCGGGATTGGGCTGATAGACTCCCAGAGTCTTTGTGGGCATACTGGACCACCTGAAGAAATACCACTGGGCATACTCCTTATGAGCTAGTGTACATGAAACAAGTACTTCTACCTATAGAATTCCAAGTAAGGACCTTTCATATTTCCGTAGAATTAGGATTGAACTTAGATTAGGCTCAGAAGAAACGAGCCCTACAATTGAATGAGTTGGATGAAATAAGGCAAGATTCCATCCAACGAACAATATTAGTCCAAAACCAAAGGAGGAAGTGGCATGACAAGTTTATTAAGAAGAACCACTTCCAACCTGGTGATTGGGATTTGTTGCTTGATTCTCAATTCAAAACCTTCAAAGGAAAACTCACCACCCTATGGTTGGGCCCTTATGAGGTAGACACTGTATATGACAATCGAGCTGTAAAAATTAAAACAATTGACGATGGACAAGTCTCCTTTATAGTAAATGGACACCGACTCAAATTTTATCATAAGCCCATTTCCAGAGAGTATTTTATACAGGTCATGTCAACGAACAAGGCATTGGCCTTACTATATGGGGAAGTCCCCCCTTGTTCTTGAAGGCTTTTCTGAATTTTCTACTGTACATATGTAAATAGTTTTTGAATTTTGTTAATAAGGCAATTCTAGATATTTCTGTAAGTATTACTTCACTAGGAGTAGACAGCTTCAAGGATCTTTCTTCAAAAAATTGTTACACTTGAATTTTGTGTCTGCTAAGCATCAAATGAATATTGACTTACTGTAATTAGCCATATTTTTGCAAAAATTCTCTTTTTTTTAAGGCATTCTAAAGTAGTTGCTCTTGAAAATCTTCACCACTATATAAGGAAGTGATACCATAACTATCAAGCCTAGAGGTCTCTTGTACAATTTTTCCAAGAAACCTGAGTAAGTGAGTAAAGTGTCTTTATCAAAGAGTAACAAGGAGGTATAATTAGCGGTTAATCATGGAAACATCACAATAACTACAAAATAAGAAAGTGAGTTGATCCTAGAGATACCTTTCTATTTTTTCTCAATGGTACCATCCACTACACACTAAATAGCTTGATTATATCATATCTTTAGATAGGCCATGTCTGCTTAAGTACCCCTTACATCGGGACAATCACTTAGTAATATAACGGAAAGTCATCCTCTAACATAAATACCATCCCAATTAAAAAAAAAATGAAAGACAAAGTTGTTTTCAGAGTTGTCCCCCCATCTTCTTTCATAAAACAATATTATACTAAAATCTTAAAAGATGGGGGGCTAGTCTCTGAGGGTGTAAGAGGCTAACCCACCAGGATACTAAACAGGTCTATTGGCAGTGGGTATCGTCCTGTGGTATGACTAGGTAAACCCACTGAGTATTGAACAGGCTTGCTGGCAGCGGGGCATTCTACGTAGCGAGGATGGTAATCTGACAAAAAAATAAATAATAAATTTAAACTTGTCCTGATGTACGACATTACTTGCAAACAAAGATGACATGAAGTATGTATGGTTAAGATAAGGTTAATGAACTCCATAAACTTTCCATTGGGAAATAACTCTAAGACTATCTTGAAACTCTCTTTCCTACCTCTTCTTGTCTATATATAGGATCTCTTATCCTATAGTTGGGGCCATCTTCTAACCATCTCGTCAGACCAATCTGTGAAATTTATCTTTACACTTGACATACTATAAATCTTCAATTATTGGGGGAACTGACTGGTTTCCTATACTTTTGATTGTGAGGTATCACAATACTTAGGTGTGGGGGAGGGGTTCATGAGCTGACAAATGATCATTTCCTGGACAAATAAATTTTTGCAAGAATTTTTGTATTATTTCCATGATACAGGTTATTACATTAATAGTCATTTTATTTTTGAAGTGATAAACTCCTGTGTGTTATAAATTGTTGAGCATATACTTAACATACCACTCTATCGGTTTTTTTTTGTTACAAGCTATACATTGTAGGTTTGAAATTACATGTCTTATGCTCAGTGTAAGATGCTCATTGTAGGGTTTTGACATAACATGTTCTATGCAAACAGATTGAGTGAGCATGGTAACAAAATCAATAATAATGGAGCATTATGCCTCTGCTCTTAACCACTGTGATTGTAAAAAACATTTCAATATTGTAGGCTATCCATTACAGGTGGTAAAAATGTATTTAACACAGAGGTGTCGTATGAAGTGTCATATGAGGTGTCGAACAAAGTGTCATATGAATTTACACACCAGTAACTATCCACAATTCCAGGTAACCAGGAATCAATGACATTCAGTTAAATTGGTTGCAAGTAATTAAGAGTGAGGATGCAAACTTTAGAAATGTTCATGATTAAACGTCCAAGTCAAAAGACTTTGACATTGATCGAATTGGGCATCATTAAATTTGACCCCAAAAATGAGCCTTCGAATTCAAAATTTTCCACACATGGAAGATCATGCGCACATGTGTGCAACCAACTCCACCATAAGTGCATTCAAATTTGGGTTGGGTAATCTTTTATCCCAATTCACCTTGCCATTTTCCTTGCCCTGCGTTAAGAAATCGCGCTCAGCCTCTGCCATTTCTTCCTTTGTTCAAATCATGTTCGGCCTATGCTCAATTTGTGCCATCCCTTGGCCTGATCGCACCCTTGCCTGGTGAATTTTTCCTCTACCACAATGCCCAAGAGGTATGAACACTCTTCCTATGCAGATATTTTTTCCATTCCCAAATTTGCACAATGCAAAGAGGTGTTTTTGCGTGCAAGTTGGGGGCCATTTTTACCTAACTTACAGGGCCACGATGATGACCTCTCCATGCAATTTTCCCTCAGTTTCGATGGGAAGACAACGCGCATAGGGTATTTTTCCTTTGAGGTCTCAAAAGAGTCCATTGTTGTAGCCATGAAGCTTCCAAGAATGGGAGATAGATGGTTCAAAAACCACTAGTTGTCGCACTCAAGTTATAATAGGGTTTTTAAGCCTGAATTCTAGAACATTTCAGGAGCAAAAGGATATTCTAGGGAATGGATAAAGGATTAATTGATCAACCCTCTCATATTCATCACAAGGTTGATTACATGCAAAGGTAGATATTCCACTTTAAAATCCTGTCATTTCAGATTGCTAGCTCATTTTCAGTTCAACAAACCTTTGAATTTTCCCTTCTACTTTCTAAAGAGCTTGGAGAAAATGTCCTCTCAAGTGAGGAAAAATGTAACTAACCCCCACAACAACCTCTTTCACCATGTCTTAATCAAACTCCTTGTTCTAGCCGAATTAGAAAAACAAGGGAAAACTTGGGATGCATTTATCTATCAATTTGCAAACCCTCACTTGACAATTAAGACCGGAAAAAATCCACTTGGCCCAAGGACTATCTCTCCATCCAATCCCTGCTCTCCAAGAACTCCAAACCCCCTTGCACAAACCATATCTTTACTGGAACAATACAAAAATCTTGTTGACATCCATGCTTCCTCATTGGGTAAAAAGACCAAGACTAAAGATCAAAAGAAGCCTATTGCTAACCCCCTAATGCCTTCAATCTCTCTTGATCCCACACCTAAAAATCTCCAAGAATTGATTCAACAAGACTTTCCCATCATTCCCACAAATAGTATGGGAGCCAACCGATTTGGTAAAGGACCCTTTCGAAAGAGTACCCAGAGCACAAGAACAAAACCTTATGCAAAACCCCTGCCTACTTCAGAACCTATCCAAGTGTCCTCTGATCTTAAGAGCCCTCACAAGAGATTTAGGGAAGTTTCTGCGGATGGATTAGAGCCACAAAGAAAGAAAAAATCATAACCTACCTCTCCTTATCAATCCCCTATCACTCCTACTTCACCCATGCCCACTCTAGATCCTAAGAATGATAGATTGTCCACATCTCTCAAAGGATCTAAGCCTTCCTTTGAGATCATTGATTCTTCCCCATCCATTGAGAAGCTACAAAAAGAGAATTTTCAACTCCTCCAATAGTTGGAAGAAAGGAAGACAATAGACACACACCTTCATCATGATAATGCAGTCCTCCAAGAAAAGGTAAAATCCCTTCAACGGTTGGTTGATGAGATGACCAAATCCAACTGCAGCCTCAGAGCACAACTGAAGCAACACAAGAGGCATAAGGAAAAGTCTTCATAGCAAGAAGGAGAAGCTTCTAAAGTTGATCCTCCTCAACAAGCTTAGTCACGAGGGGTAATTTATTTCTTTTTGCAGTGGGACCTGCAAAATCGTAAGTGTGGGGGTAATGTTGGGCTCGAGATATGAACAATTTTATGACAGTAATTAGATACTTTTACCAAATGTACATATGTGTTTTTCATGTTTTGGAGAAGCTTTTTGAAGAATTTTGTGCCAAAACGTTATGATCCACACCAAGTATGTATAATTCATGTTTTATGTTGATCTTGAGTATAATTAATCACATTTTTATGTTTCCAAGGATCTAATTCACGTTTTTTGGTGTTATAGGGAAAAATCGCATCATGTTTCTACTTCCGACACTCAGTCTGGCACTCCATCCAGTACTCGATCGGGGACTCGGTCCGACACTCCGTCCAGCACCTCATCTTGCACAAAACCGATGGGAAATTTGGCAGTTATGGTATTGGCGGTCAGTGATTGGTGAATTAGGAACATGCGTTGTGCTCGAGCTTGCCCCCTCCAGCTATTGAACTCTTGACAACTCGATTTGGGTTGTTGAGCACGACGATTATTGGCTCGCTCCATTTCGGCAGTTAGGGCACCATTAATGTAATTTGTTGTTTTTAGAAGTGGTTCGACCCTCTAGTGGTCGACCACTTGGTCTGTAAAACTTATAAATACCATCGTGGTGGTCATACAATAGTTAAGCAGTAGAAGAAGTAGAGGATTAGAAAAAATACAATTTTCCTCTGTTTTTGCTATTTTCAATTGCCATAATTATATAAGACTGTGTTTTTCAAGTTTTAATGGTGAAATCATTTTTTTGAGCTCGTGGTGTGCGTTTGAGAAGTGACCACGACTTGCTGGGGGGCCCACCAGTAGTCTGGTAACTATTATATGAGTTATTTATGCATTTCATAGCTTAGATGTCTTTTATCTCATTTCATGTACATGCATTGTTATTTTTTCTTTGTTATATAATTTGTTGTTGTAGCTTAACCGTTTAGTCCTTTTGCAGGTTAGTATGAAGGCTTTTGTTAATATGCATTGATTTTGTAGTTAGTAGGAATGAGTTTGCAAACTCATACACTAACCCTGTGTGCAATTAAATATTAGATTGTACCTTATTTATGTTTTTAAAATCAAGTTTAAAATAGATTTTGGAACACAGTAGAACAAATTTTTAGTTTATGTTTTCTTTAACAAGGCTTCGGTGGATGGATAGGATTAGTTTCAGTTTTTATTTGTAGATTGCCTATTCAATTGTTATTTAGATTTTGCTTAACTAGTTGTTGATTAATTTGTTCATTAGTTTACTCACTATATGTTAGAATCATGTTTTAATTTTTGTTTATACGCATTTTCATTTCCGCAATTTGAATTGTTAAAATAGATATAACATAGTTTTATTTTATGTGATTTCTTTCCTAGAATTAGATTGCAATTCCAATTCTTAGTTAATGATTGAATTTAATTATGAGGTTTGATTACATAGCATAGAGTACAAATATAATCTCGTTATATTGTTGATGGTTAATGCATGAGTAATAATCACATGAATATGCAGGGTAATTGGCATTGTTTCCATAATGGCTAAGTTCTCACTGGATTGCTTAATCCACACCTTTCACTTTTCTATTGAAATGAATATTGAGCTTATACCTCTTGAATTATCTTTCATTTTCAAATGCCATCGAGATATTATAAGACATCAGAGACATTCACACAACCACCAACATTATATTTGAGTTTTTATGGTTAAAATATAGTTTTTTTTCTTTTGTAGATCAGAAGATAGTTTTCTTGTTGTTGTAGGATAGATAGTATTTTGCTTTGGTAGATTAAAGAGCAGTTTGCTTATCAGAGATTAAAGGTTAGTTGTTAGTTCTTCCTTATTTCAATTAAATAGATCTCCTTTTATGAATTAGAGATAGTTGTATTAATAATAGAGTTCACTTGTCTCTTAGTTAGTTGCTTATTGAGTAGTCTTAATTAGTTTACTTGCTATAGAAGTTATCCTAGGGTAGTTAATTTCTTACTTGCTTTAATAGGTTAAATTGCTTACTTGTCTATTCTTGTTTTGATAGTATAGTTGCTTGTTTATTTACTTGTTTTCATAGGATAGTTGTTCATTGAATTTAGGTAGGCTAGTTAAAGTAGTTTGCTTTTGCTATTTGTTTATTGTTATTCTTAAATAGTTGTTTTTTCTTATTGATGAACTAGTTTGCTTCAAGTAGGGTTTTCACTTGTTTTCCTAGAACTATCCATCGATCATTGGTCCAAAATTACTTAGGTTACATAGTTTAAAGTTTCTTAGTAGGGTTTTCTCATTAGATATCTTTGCTTGAATAGATTAGCCCTTAGATAACCACTTCCTTAGTTAGACTATACTACTACCAACCCTTCTACCTTGGCATATATTTTTCTACAACTCTAAGTTTACTTACCCCGGGTTGACAATTTAATTGAGGGTTTTTAGTGTGTTTTTAGTGCATATAGAACACCCATCAATGCTCTTATCATCCCATATTTTTATTTGAATATAGATTACCTCAATGTGGAAGAATGCTTGCATTCTATACTCATCTTAGGCATTTATCTTCTACAACCTTCATTCTTTTGCTGATGAGAGGTCCATATTTAGTTTAGATGTTGTTGTCAAAGTGGTAATTCCAAACTCAATGGGAAATATGGACTTCTTTCCATATACTATCGCATAGGGGGTAAACATTGTGGTAGTCTTCCATGTGGTATTGTATGGCCATACTACCTTTATCAACTTATTTTTCCAATCCTTTTATTCATACCAACTCTATTGGTGAGGATTTTATCTGACTCACTATTAGTCAATCCTTCTTGTTCATTGGTTTGTGGGTGATAAGGAATGGACTTCCTGTGGAAAATGTAATGTTGTTGCATGATTTTTTCTATGATCTTGGAGGTGAATTGAGCTCCTTGATCTGTGACTATCTCCCCGGGGAATCCAAATATTGAAAAAATGTTTTCTTGTAGGAATTCAACCAATTTGTTTTATATATACACCTTCATTGCTTTCACCTCATCCCATTTGGTAAATCAATATGTGAATACTAGGATATATTTCTTTTTTCCTGAAGGGGGGTCAATACGCCCCAAAAAATAGAATCCCCACTTATGAAAATGATCCAATGATATTTTGGGCTGCAAGGTATTTTCATTCCTCTTTGTGGGTTTTCCCATCCTTTGAAACTCATCATAGTGTGAGGTATATTGTTGAGAATCCCTATTTAAGGTAGGACAATAGTAACTAGCTTGCAATATTTTGTAGGATATCCTCTTTGCTACACAGTGTCCTCCACATGATTCATCATGGAATGAATGGAGGATGTCATGCACCTCATCTTATCTTATACATCTCCTTAGGATATGATCTAGCCCAAGATTGAACAAATATCCTGCAATCCAAGTGTATGCTACATTTTTTCTAACAATATTGCATCTTTCCGTATAGGAAAAATGTCGAGGAAATATCTGCATTGTCAAGTAGTTTTCTATATCATAAAATTAAGGGGTTTGTAGTGAAATTTAAAAAATATGCTCATCTAGAAAATGATCATCTACCATGTCTCGATCTATGGGATTTGTTATCATTGATAAAATAAAAATAAATGCAACAACATTTTGTCTTCTTTGCTTGTCAAGAATGGTGAGATCATATTGTTGTAACAACAAAATCCATCTATTTTTTCTTCCATTACTATCAAGTTTTCTCTTTAAATACTTAATGGTTGAATGATCTATGTGTACAAAAAAATGATATCTAGTGACATAATGCTTAAATTTCTTTAGATCATAAACCACTACAAGAAATTCTTTTCCAATCACTATGTAGTTCAATCCTTTTAGACTTCATCTCATATAGTAGGTTGAGGGACATGAATAGTCATTGGAAGTATGTTGAAGAGAAGAAGACATCTTCCCACCCAGAATTTTGAGTTGGGCAACACATTGTTCTCAGAAAATTAAAGAAGGGCTCTGGTGATTTGT
>ML781341.1:527298-552417 GCA_009831015.1 Picea engelmannii | reverse complement strand
GAGAGAGAGAGAGAGAGAGAGAGAGAGAACTATTTATTTTTTTAAACCATATCTTTCCGCTCGAAAATTAGAATAAGTCTCGAGTATAGAGGTTGGAAAGTTAATCTAGAGGACTATATTATAGAAGGATTGAATCCTTTGAGAGAGCATTTGGTTATTATATAAAGTTACAAGAAAAGGGAAATTGAGATTTGTGAACCATGTGATTGCTCGAAATAAAGATTTCCCAAATAATGTTAATTTTAGGAAAACATTTCCAAAGGTTACATGTACAAGCCAAACATTAGTAATTGGTGAGAAAGGTCTCATATACTCATGATAGTGTTTATGCAGAGGTATATAGGCACATTTGAAAAGTGCAATAGCATTTTAATTAAAAGACGAAGGGAATGAACATGATCTTGGAGATGCCAGAGGTTATAAACTAGAAAATTCATTTGAGCATCAAAAAAATTCTTACTTGCAGGAAAATGAAATGGAAGCATGATAGATCTTGTAGAAGTTGGTCGAGGAAATAAAGAGCTAAAAGGTAATTAATGAAAAGTGGATATAGAACTCGAGAAGAGTAGAACAAAAGAATTATTATTCAGATGCTACATATTTTGAATGAATCGCAAGGCTCAAGAACAAGTATTCTCACATGGGACACGAAGCCAATGGGTGAAGAATGTCATTAATGGGCATAAAAAGGAAAAGTACTTCATAGCCTTGAAGGTAGAGATGTGTAGATAGTTGCAAAGCTTGATGTGAAAGAGAGTAAGGATATTAGGAGGTGATGTGTGAATCATCTCTATGTGCCAAGACCAGGAGTTCCTGGGAAGAATTTTCTAGCTATGACTTAGCTACTTTGTCTAAAAGTATTCAAAGCAAGAAAGCCACTTCTGATATCAAAGTTCATAGTGGAAGCAGGATACCAATGCAGAGAAATCGGGGATAGAATAATGAATGTTATTTCACTTGAAAATTTTCACTGAATGAAAATAGACTTCCATTGGGAATGGTCTTGAGTGGGAAAAGTATGACTCCATACATAATTATTAAATGAAGTGAAGAGAACTATTCCCAAAATTGGGAAATCTAATGGACAACTAGAAATAATAGCAGGAATGTGGAATGATTATGGTTAAGTTGATTCAAGGATGTTGTGGTGGTAGAGTGATGGAATGTTGTGAGATACCTCATTCCAAGGTACTGGAATGCTTCATAAAGGTAAAGTTTGGATATGTGTTCCCAATAGAATCTTCTTCCAATAAAACACATGTTGGAATACTGAGAGGGGGGTGAATCAATATGAGCACTTTATTATCACTTTTAACCACAATATGTAATCATTAATTTCATCATCAGTATATCATCAATATATCATGAGAAGTATAAATCAACATAGCATAATACGCATCCACATAATACACATCATCAATTATTTATGTGGAAACCCAAATGGGAGAAAACCATGGAATTATTTTCTTACGTATCAAAAGAATACATTCATTGGAAGAACCAACTTTCCAATTCTCCATCTACAACTGGAAGGAGGATACGACCCCTATTTACAGGATCCAACTTGAAGGAAGCTACAATTCCTTGAATTCTCTGGCTCCAACCAAAAAGAGGCTACAACCCCATGATTCTCAGGCTCCAACCTGAAGGAAGCTCCAACTCCATGTGTTCTCCAACATCAACTGGAAGGAGGATAAAACCCCCTTTCCTTTCCTTGTCCTACCGCCCTTAAATATAAGTGTAGACAAAACTATCACTACCATAATAAATGCCACTAATATATCAATCAACCTATAATCAACATGTCACCAGAATTGTCACATCAACCTAGCACATCAACTCATCACTATCAACATGCCACTGTATCCAACCTATCAATATCAAATTTTCATTGTATCCAACCTGTCACTTTCAACCTTTCACATCAATTCGTCACTTCCACTTTCATAGTCATTGACATACCATCATCAACCTGTCACCACTGTTGATACTCGAGATAAAAAAAAACATATCCTCTCACATGGATACCATCACCAAACCATGTACATCAACCTGTATCAACCATGCATCAATCATGCACCAACACCTGTACCAAACTGTGCATCAACCATGCACCAAAACCTATACCAAACCGTGCATCAATCATGCACCAAACCCTGTACCAAACCATGCATCAACCATGCACCAAAACTTGTACCAATTTGTGCATAAATCATGCACCAACACCTGTACCAAACCATGTATCAACCATGTACCACACCAATTATATCAACCATGTAATATACCAAGTACATCAACCATGTACAATATAATAGGATATCATCAATGAAGTGCCTCAATCATAACCAATATATCCACAATACCAAGATACCAATATAGAAAATATGTGTTACTAATCAATGTACCATAACATCACTAAGGTTTACCTCAACATATACCAATGTCACCAAGACATGTACCAATAATATGCCTCACACCATGCACGAAGGATGAGCCTCATACATATATCAATGCCACAATAAGGTACCAAAGGAATAACCATCACATCGACATATAACCAACATATACCCAAAACCAAGTACCAACATCACCAATTGGTGTATATCATACATGTGCTACCATATACCAAGTGTGAACTTCAACCATGTACCGACATCTCAAAGATATGTCTCTAATAATGAACCATAACCATGATATATACCAAACCATATATCAAGATATCCAAGAGTGTACTCCTAAAAAGGTATCATGTAATCACCAAAATGTATCGTGCATCAACAAGACATTCCTCTCAAGCATGTATGTAACACCCCAGGTTTTGAGCCCCGTATTAAATATTGTATTTTGTTAAGTTATGAAAGGCCAGAGTGCCTAAAAAATTATTAAGAGGCCAGTGTGCCTAGGACATGTAATGTTTTGATCATTATTAATATAAATACATCGTTGGATGCTAGATGGATAAGGAAAAGAGTTATAGGGGGCTATGATTCCACAAGAGAGGGGGATTGAGGGGCTAAGTACTTATTTTTATATTTTATTTACCCATTATTTTCTTAAGGGAGAATAACAGTTACATGAGATTCTTGAGGGGGGAGGTCAAGTGGTTCCTTAATTCTAAGAATTACATAAACCTGTCCTTAATATGTTAGGGGGATTCTCACTCCCATTCTCATTATTTTTCTTCTGTTGATATCTTCACTCATTCACTCATTTTCACTCATGCACTCATTCACTCAATTTCTCATTGTTCACACCTTTCGTTGGGATTTCACTCCATTCATTCTACCACCCACTCATCTTTCCTCGTTCATGTATTGGCTTATGAAAGGAGAATGAATTGTTGAAAAGAAGTCAGGGTATTGTTGGATGTAGATATTGTTGGTGTATTTCAGCCATGAATCAAGACATGAATGTTTGAGATGCTTTGGTCCATACTCGGTTTTGTTCACAGATATGAGTCATGAGAGTCCCAGCATGAATATTTTGGACTAGATGCACTGGAGCCCTGAAAGGAGATGGACAACCTGAGGGAATGTGTGGAAGAGAAGGGGGTCCATTCTCTTGGGTTGTGCAAGCTGGGTAGAAAAGATATGATGTACTTGGATTGCTATGGGTGTTGATAATCCTGTGAGATCTTGAGTGTTGACTAGTTTGGGAAGCTGAGTGACACTCTAGAACCATCCTTGTGGATTCATAGCCTTGGCTCGGGGGTGACACTGCTGCTAAGACTTAGAACAACAGTGTCTACAGTTGGGTGGAATGTCCTTGGGCTACAACCAGTTGGTGTCTTGTTTTCATAAAATATAAGTTCTCGCTGTTATATTTATTTAAGTGTGTATGTTTTATTCTACTATGTATTTATTTATCTTTGAATTCAATGTTCAGAACATGAATGTTTGTTGGTTATCATTGTGCATGGATTAGTTTAATTTGTGGCATGAATCTTTATTTTCGCATGTAGTTTTCATGTCTCTTAATTAACTTAGAAGTGATTCGAATTGAGATAACTCACTTTGAAGTGAGTTCCTTGACTACAGTGTGCCTCTCCTACAGGTGGTTGGGTGTGTTGCGGTCGGTTTAAGTGGTGTATCCCAGCCTGTGGGTGGCTAGGTACATTACAGATTGGTATCAAAGCCACAGGTTGAAACATTGGGCCAGAATGGGTTGGATCTATTGGTTAGAGTCTCGTGGTTGAGATCAATTTATGACCTTGAAGTTGTGAAGCTCAGGAGGAATGGAGTTTCAAAGTCTACACAAAAGTTAGAATGTCTGAGATCCTTAGTAAGGGATCGAAGGATCGTGACCATACCTTTTAAATTTGAGAGCGATCGACATTGTGGGATCAAGAGAGATTTGGACCATTGGATTGGAGGGCAAGTGAAAAGGGGTTGTCCGATAGGGATGAACATGAGGTTGGGTAAGAATTAAGTCCCAGTTGTTGGATTTGGTTGATCGATCATCAGTTGTCAATAGAAGCCAAGTAGGAAAGGAAGAACTTCAGAACTTCACCACTTCAATGATATTGGTAGGCATGCAAGGCTTGAAATTTTGAAGGCTGGATTCCTGAAGCCCAACCATCTGATATGATGGGAGGCTTAGAGGGATCTCCATCATTGATTGTGATTAGTCGGAATTGACCACTTCAGAATTTTTCACTCTGGAAGTTTTAAAGTTTGATGAACTATTGTAACCCGAAGTCCCGGAGCATTGAAGTCTCTAAGTCTCATAAACCATTAGATTTAGGGAAGGAATTCGGAAGTATATCAATCGTCGGATCTAGAAAGGGTGGAAGGATAAAAAAAAATTGGAGATTTGGAACCTCTCCACTTCTTAGTTCGGTAGTTCGGGAGTATCGGGGTCATCTGGAGCAAGAAGCCTTGAATCTTGAAGCTTCGGAGTCTTGTATTTGATTAATGACATGGCTTGTGCCATGTGGTAGGGGGTCGTGTGGGGAAACATGTCACTCGGATTTAGCACCTTTTAGACTCCAATCTGTTTTATTTTTAGTAACACGTGCCACACGTGGCACAGGTCCATGCCACCCTAAGTGACGTCAGTGTGTCATGGTGCCTTTGGGAGTATGTGACTTCAAGGGTTTTCAAGTTCCTTTCAGTGAAAAGTGTCAAAGCCCGAATTTGTGAAAGCACGCAACCCATCAATATAGGACACCTTATGGACCTCTCTCGATCGTTGGATGAAGCAGGAGGAGAAAGGTAGGTACTTCAAAGGATTTTCACTCTGGGGAAATTAAGATACTTGGGAACTAAATGTCCCGAAGTGTTGAATTTATGAATTGGCAAAGAGTCATCCATATCAACGTTTGATTAAGTCACAACCATTTATTTCCATTGAAGCCTCTAGTTGGGGGTGGGGCCATCCATTCAACAGGAGATCAAGTCTCGACCATCCAATTTTTACTGGTGGAGTTATTGAAGACTTCGATGAAGTGCATCTCTAGGGGAATTGGAAGTTAACAACAGAGAACAGTCGAAGACCAAAGTCTAAAGGAATTGGTCCCAACGTCGGTTTCGTGACAAGTGAAAAAGGCCCTGGGAGTTAACCCATCCCTCGATTATGTTTTTCGTGCAACCTCCAGTGTGGAAGAACACAGAGTGAAGTGCGAAGGAAGGATTAATCCCATGGTTTCGAGCCGTGGTCACCTGGGGAAGTGGTTTGAAGGAAGCACCTGTGCATAATTGAATTCTGTATCGACTAAGAGATAACATGGAAGTTTTATATGATGCAAAATTATATATATATATATATATATATATTCATTCTCCATGAATTGAGAAGAAAAAGGACCTGTAGCATTGTTTGGAAAATTTTGTTTATCATATTCTTAATTCTAACAAAATGGTCACTTGCACATTTTGCAGAATTAAGGGGTTTAAACATATCAGTTCATAATCTGTATTCAAGAAATGGAAGAAGGAGAGGGAGTTTCCAGCCATGATAAGGAGGCCAAAGGTCATAATATCAGAGTTGGTAATGCAGAGACAAAATCCAACGGAAACAAGGGAAGAGGGGAGCAAGAAACATGAATAGAAATTGTAAGAAGCCTGAAAATAGAAGTGTATATCTACAAAACAGACAATGAGAGACTGATGAGAGAAAAAAGTCAGATAAATTCTTGAGTGATGCAGAGATTAAATCAATTGCAGAGGAAAACAAAGAGGGGATCAAACTCAAAACAAGAGGAAGAAGGCATGTATCATGAAATAAGAGATGATCATGGAAGAGATGGTTATTCAAGAAGTGATAGAATAACTCATAGACATCACTCACCTCCCTAATCAAAAAGGAAATTTTATGCATCTGAAGATTCCATAAGTAGTCAAGAGGTGTCTCATTTTAGGCACCAAAGAAGAAGACATGAATTGGATAGTTTTCAAGGAAAGTTGAGGAAGCTTAATCCACCATCATTTGATGGTGAAAGAGAAAGGTAAGATGATGTTTATGCATGGTTTCTTCGACTCAAGAGATATTTTCAATTGCATAACTATTCATCAAACCTAGAAGCTAAGATTACCACCTACCATTTACATGGGAAGGCTACTATATGGTGGGATCAGCTAAAGCAAGTTGAGTGTGTTGATGAGAATAGGATCACTTGGAAGAAGTTCAAGAAGTATTTTCAGAAGGAGTACCTCTCAGAGAATTTGTACGACAAGAAAATGCAGGAGTTATTTGAACTTAGGTTGGGAAGCATGAGCATGGCAGAGTATGAAAGGAAGTTCTTGGGGATGATAAATTATGTGGTGTTTATAAAAGATGAGAAGGTAAAAGTATAGAGGTTCTTAAGTGTATTACCATCCTTTTATAAATAGAAGATTCAATATGATGAACCCAGGAATTTGACTAATACCATAAGGAAGGATAAGTACATGTATGAGCAAGGAAACCGTAGAGAGTCCATGAAAAAATCTTGGAGGATAAGAATAAGGAGAAGTTTGATCAGTGGAAGAAGGGATTCAAACTTCCTTTCAATAGAAATGAGCTTAACAAAAATCATCAAGATAAGTATGATAAGGATGAACCTAAGAGAGAATACCCCTTGAGAAAAAGGAGAAGACTACCAATCCAATATTGGGGATGCAAAGAAGATCACTCATATAAGGATTTCCCTCACAGAAAGGACAGAGTGAAGACTATGCACAAAATCCAAGAGGCTACAACAGTAGAAGACATAGGAATAATTTATGCATCTTTAGATGATCGACAAGCAGAGTACCAGTCCAATATGATCGAGGTGGAAGGTAAGATCATTAATCATCATGTTTATATTTTAATTGATTCAAGAGAAATTCATTCTTACATTGATCCTAAAATAGTGGATAGATTAAGTTTGGAGAAAAGTAAGCTTGGAAAATCAAGTTTGGTTCAGCTATCCACTGGAGCCGAAAGGATAATTCATGATATGGTCAGAGGATGTTCCATAAGTCTTAATGGTGTGAATATTAATGTTGATATAAATAGTATACCATTGGGGTCTTACGATTTTCTAATTGGAATGGATTGGTTGGACAAGCATCATGTTGTCCTAGATTGTCATAACAAGACATTTACATGTCATGATGAAGAAGGAAAATAGAGCATTGTGAAAGGTGTTCCAAGACCCATCTCTATAAGAGATATTTCAGCTTTATAGTTGAAGAGGTGTTTCAGAAAAGGATGTCAATTGTATGCATCCCATGTGGAGGGGCCAGAAAGGATAAAGGGGCCAAGCCTTGAATATTTCTCGGTACTATAAGAATTTGAAGGTGTATTCCAAGAAATACCAGGGTTGCCACCAAAAAGGGAGATAGATTTCTCTATTGATTTAGTGTCACCATCTACCTCGATATCAAAAACACCTTACATAATGAGTACACCGGAATTAACAAATGCAGTTGGAAGAATTGTTGAAGAAAGGATACATGCATCCAAGTGTTTCACCTTGGGGAGCACCAATAATTTTTTTCAAAAATAAATATGGAACTTTGAGGTTGTGTATTGACTTTTGACAGCTGAATAAGTCCACTATAAAGAACAAGTACCCACTACCTAGAATTGATGACCTCTTTGATCATCTAAGAGGGGAAAAAATATTTTCCAAGATAGACTTGAGATCTGGATACCTTCAGGTAAGAATAAAAGAAGAGGACATCAATAAGACAACCTTTAGAACCAAGTATGGGTATTATGAATTTGTAGTGGTGCCATTTGGACTGTCCAATGCACCGACTGTCTTTGTGTGCTTAATGAATGGCATATTCAAAAATTAATTGGATAATTTTGTCATAGTATTCCTGGATGACATACTTGTCTATTCTAAGTCAAAGGAAGAGCATGAACATCACCTAAGATTGGTATTGCAAGTGATGAGGGAACATCATTTGTATGCCAAGCTGAGTAAGTGTTATTTTTACCAAGAACAGATCCATTACTTGGGGCACATTATTTTAGAACAAGGTATAGCAGTAAACCCAGAAATATTGCAGCCATTAGAGGATGGCCAACGCCAAAGAATGTTTTAGAAGTCAGATATTTTATGGTATCAGCTAGCTACTATATAATATTCATAGCATAGTTCTATAATATTTCTCATCTCATCACTTCTTTGCAAGAATGGAATTAAATTTGAATGGACATCTGAGTGTGAAGAGAACTTTAATTTGTTGAAAGAATTGCTTACTAGTGCGCATGTTCTAAATATTGTTGACCCACATGAAAGTTATGTGGTATGTACAGATGCATGCAAGGAGGGACTCAGTGGAGTCCTCACTCAAAATGGACATGTCATTGGTTATAAGTCCAAAAATCTTAAATAACATTAGAGGAACTATGCCACACATGACTTGGAGCTTCTTTCCATTGTTCATGCATTGAAAATGTGGAGGAATTATCTCATGGGAAAGAGATTTGAATTAAGAACATACCACAGTGGTATGAAGTATCTTTTTGAACAACCAACTTTGAATTCCAAGAAAACAAGATGGATGGAATTTTTAAATGAATACGGATTTGACATCAATAATATCTAAGGAAAAGAAAATAAAGTTGTCGATGCACTGAGTAGAAGAGTACATCTCATGCATGCTACAGTTGTCAGTACGCATTAGTCAGACATGAAGAGAATTTTTTTATATGGTTTGGTTATAGATCAGTATTACCTACAGGTAAAGGAAAACTTACAGCAAGAGGATGTGCAAAAGAAAATGAAAGAGTATGAGATGAAGGATGATGGATTACTTATGCATAAAAATAGAATTTATGTTCCTAGTTATGGGGAACTTAGGAATTTGGTATTAAAAGAAATTCATAATGTTCCATATTCTGGACATCTCGGTTACCAGAAAAAAATTGCAGCAGTGAGAAGCCAATTCTTTTGGTCGGGAATGAAAAAGGATGTTGTTTATTACATCACCAGATGTATGGAATGTCAGAGAGTGAAGGTTGAGCATAGGCACCCAATGGGTTTGTTACAACCCTTACCAATTCCAGAGAAGAAATGGGAAGTGGTAACCATTGAATTTATAAAAACATTTCCCAGTACAACAAGACAACATGATTCAATCATGGTAGTGGTTGATAAATTGACAAAGGTTGCTCATTTTTTCCAGTAAAAACAACTCCTATAGCAGCTAATATTGCAGAAATTTACATGAAAGAGATTGCTAGGTTGCATGGGATACCTAAGACAATTGTCTCAGACAGAGATACAAAGTTTACTTCAAATTTCTGGAGGGGATTATTTAAAGGATTTGGTACAAATATGAACTTTAGCACAACATACCATCCACATCCATATCGACAGATAGAGAGAGTCAACCAAGTAATTGAAGACATGTTGAGAATGTGTGTGATGGATAAGCCATCTAAGTAGGAATAGTACTTGCACTTGGTTGAGTTTTCCTATAATAATGGGTATCAACTTCATTGAGAATGATCCCATTTGAAGCGTTGTATGGAAGGAAATGCAATACTTCAGTAAGTTGGGACAACCCAACAGAGAAAGTGGTACTTGGGCCAGAATTGCTCAAGGAGATGGAAGACCAAATGGTTAAGATTAAGCAAATTTTAAAGGAAACTCAAGATAGATAGGAAATTTATGCAGATAAAAACAAGACAACTAGAAAATTTAAAGTTGGGGAGAATGTTCTTTTAAAATTGAAGCCCAAGAAGAGCTATTTAAATTTGGGTAGTTGTACAAAGTTGGCAGCCAGATTTTGTGATCCATTTGAGATATTAGACAGAATAGGTATAGTTGCATACATTCTTGCATTACATACTTCCATGAATGTGCATACCGTGTTTCATGTCTCTTTGCTAAAAAATATATATACATGATCCAATCCATGTTATTGATTGGCATCTAATTCAGGTAGAGACAGAGGGAAACTTTCAGGTCGAGCCAATGCAAATATTGGACAAAAAGGTCAAAATGATCTGGAATTGAGTTATAGAGTTGGTAAAAGTCCACTGGACCTGATACGGTCCTAAATATGCTACCTGGAAGCATGAATATGCCATGTGGGTGGAGTACCCACAGATTTTTGAATAATTTTTGAGATTTTGATCTTTGTTTTGTATATGCACTGAGGACAGTGCCAAAATAAGGGGGAGGGGATGTAACACCCTGGGTTTTGAGCCCCATATTAAATATTGTATTTTTTTTAAGTTATGAAAGGACAAAGTGCCTAAACAATTATTAAGAGGCTAGTGTGCCTAGGAAATGTAATTTTTGTATCATTATTAATATAAATACATCATTGGATGCTAGACGGACAAGGAAAAGAGTTATAGGGGGATATGATTCCACGAGAAAGGGGGTTTGAGGGGCTAAGTACCTATTTTTATATTTTATTTACCCATTATTGTCTTAATGGAGAATAACAATTACATGAGATTCTTGGGGGGGAAGGCCAACCGGTTCCTCAATTCCAAGAATTACATAAACATGTCCTTAATATGTTAGGTGGGTTCTCACTCTCGTTCTCGTTCTTGTTCTTTTGTTGGTTTCTTCACTCATTCACTCATTTTAACTCATGCACTCATTCACTAAATTTCTCATTGTTCACACCTTTTGTTGGGATTTCACTACATTCATTCTACCACCCACTCATATTTACTCGTTCGTGTCTTGTCTTGGGAAAGGAGAACGAACAGTTCAAGCGCATCTAGGGTATTGTTGGTTGTAGATACTATCGGTGTATTTAAGCCATGAATCAAGACCTACATGTCGTATATGGTTTGGTCTATGCTCAGTTTTGTTCACAACTGCGAGTCTTGAGAGTCCCATCATGGAGATTCTGGACCAACTGCACTAGAGCCCTGGAAGGAGATGGACAACCTCAAGGACTACATGGTAGACAAGGGGGTCCATTCTCTTGGGTTTTTCAGGTTGGGTAGGAGATATTTGGTGTACTTGGATTGTTGTGGGTGTTGAGAATCCCATGAGAGATTAATTTTTGATTGGTTTGGGAAGCTAGGTGACACTCTGGAACTGTCCTTGTGGATTCATATCCTTGGCACAGGGGTGACACTGTTGTTGAGACTTGGGACAATAGTGTCTACGGTTGGGTGGAACGTCCTTGGTCTGCAACCAATTGGTGTCTTGTTTTTCATAAAAGATAATTTCTCTTTGTTATGGTTATTTAACTGTGTATGTTTTATTCCATTGTGTATTAATTTATATTTGAATTCAATGTTTATAACATGCATGCTTGATGGCTATCGTTGTGCATGGCTATTATAGCCCTAAAATTCACTACTCATGCATTCATGGCATTGGCCCTCTTACTTGCATAATTTTCCAATTCACTGTTGAGGAGCTCTACTTAAAAAAACAATTTTTAGAGCATGTACGTGCCCTGCACCACTACTTCCTGCATAAACATGCTTGTTGCACAATACACAACCTGCGTATACCTCCAAAAGTTGCAAAAATTAAAAAGTTGTAAGGAATTCGGTGGAATTCACGGGCCATTGAAGATTTCCCAACCAATTCACCTGCTATAGCCCATCCCCCAACCAAATAACCATCCTTTTGTCATATAAAGGAGGTGTTGTGGTCTCATTTCACAACCAAGCATAAGAACAGTGAAACTTTGCCCAATTTCACTTCCCTTCCTTACCCAAGCATTTTCTACCTTTTGTGAGTCACTGCCTCAACATTCCCTCTTCAACCCATTTTATTCCATTTAATCCATTGCCATTCCATGAGGTGATTAGTAGATTGTGAGAAGAGGTGTATTGAAGGTGAAATTGAAGCATTGTAAAGAGGATCTCGGACCAGGTTCGCAGAACAGTGGCCGACAAGGATTGTAAGTTTCATTCTTTGTTTGATGAATAAAAGAATCTATTTTCCTTGTCCCAAATGATGATGTTTTGTGTCTTTTATTGGATTTATACATAACATTTGATATCTAACCCTAATTTATGAATAGAAATAACATGCTTGTAGCCATGTTTTCCTAGTCTTGGACGCAGGTTAGATTTGGGAGGAGACTTGCAGTCTTTGGAGCTACAGAGATTGAGGAGATCATCACCAGATGTTGGATAAAAGGTACAGTTACCGATCTTCTCTCCTACTTCTTTCTGTTCATTTATTTCGGTATGTTTGGGGTAGTGTAGAAACTAGGTTGGATTTTATATGGTCATTTTCTATGTCTATATTCTAAACCCTATTATAGTTATAGGGGGAGATTCCCGCTAGCAATGGATTAGTTTAAGTTGTGGCATGAATCTTTATTTTCGCATGTGGTTTTCATGTCTCTTAATTAACTTAGAAGTGATTCAAGTTGAGATAACTCACTTTGAATTGAGTCCCTAGACTACAATGTGCCTCTCCTGCAGGTGGTTGGGTGTGTTATGGTTGGTTTAAGTGGCATAACTCGGCCTTTGGGTGGTTGGGTACGTTACAATGTACCATACCATCACCAAGCATAATAAACAATCACATAAGAATACTTGTAACCTGTAGCTGATATGATGTATCAAATATCAGACAAACATACCTTCCTTGTCCTCAACAACCAGGAACAAGCATCTTCCTTCAATTTTGTCTTGTCCTTGTAGGAAAAATACTTCCTCTCACGCGGGGCCTCACGTGACGAGCCCTAGGAAACCTGTAGGGATGCCTCACAAGACACTAGTTGTCTGACCCACAGGGATCATCCAATTAGGGGTTTTTTAGAAAACCCTATCTCTCCTCTATAATCCCAAAACTCTCACACTTCTAAATATTTTCCACCTTAGATTTCACCATCGCAAACTTGTCAATAGATCACTAGTTCACTAGAATATATTCAATAGAATGTGTGAGTGAATATACTTGTGAATGTCTCCTTGAGGTATATTTATACTTTTGTTAGGTAACTTATTTCCTTAATCTTAGGGGCCACTTGAATTTATTTTTACAACCAATTTACCCTTTCAATAAAAACTTGTAACCAACTAGGGGATTCTTGACCATTCCTCGGGGCTTCTAACTTGACAAGGCCATAACTCCTCAACCGTGAGGAACCACATGGTGTAGCACCTATCACCGAAAATGGAATGACAAGGACTATCCATATATGAGTGTTTTACCTACATTTTCATTGTCCTTCATGTACTTATTCCTCAAACAACTTCAGGTCTCATGAACACACCTTTGGGGCTTTGCGTAGTCTTCATCAAATTCACACAACACATATGTTGACATCAACCACTCTTTTTGAAATCAATGGAAACTAACTCACCATAAATCTCGATCACAACTATGGGGTATCTCGAACACTCTAAGGGTTGACATCAATGACAACCAACTATCCAACAACACATTGGTTGGATTGCAGAATGGCCAAGTGGAACTTGGATGGAAAGTGTTCGGACTGGGGCACAGTAGTGTAGATGAGAAGAATGGGAGCACACAAGGTAGAAAGGATCTGAAGAAATTCAAGGATAACCAGCTACAAAAAAAAAAGTGAATTGAAACATAAATGCACTAGAGTGTGGGATGCATACAATGAAGTTAGATGCATTAGTAGTCATGTTGAAGGTGAATACTTGGTGCATATGGATGTTCAGTTTTGCATATGTACATGTTTTGATATGCATATGGCGTGCTTGTGGATTTAAAATAGTAAGTTGTTATATGCATGCAATAATGACATTATGGCAATTGATTATGACTAATTATGGATTATTTTTTCAGGAAAAATGATATAGAATGGTTAAATATGTGGATGTTGTTGTTGATTGTGAGTTCCATCTATGTGAATACCCATGAGGGTGGTAGGAATGATGATCAAAAGGATGGAGGAAGCATTTGAGCTTCTACAAATACCAGTTAATCATGTAGCATCAAGTAGGTTGATAATAACCATGCAAGTATGCATTTGGTTGCTTCTGATGCACAAATGATGGAGGGAATTGAGGTAAGGATTCCCTTAGTTAATTTTTAAATATTTAAATTGATATGTAAAGGCCAAAATCCTAGATTATATAAATGTTGTTGATACTATAATGCATTTAGTTTAAATTTAGTTACATATTGTGTTATGATTGGGATTGGTTATGAGATTATAACTAGGTCAAATCAGGAGACATACTCTTGCTATAGAAATGAATACCCATAGATATAGTCATGTGTGATACCATGAGATGGTTGGTTATGGAAGGGATATAAATCTATGTGAGCGCTCAATGGTTTCTCCTATATAGTTGATGTTTGGACTGCATCCTCTTTGTCAACGCTGAAGAGAACTTAAGAATTATGTTCATAATGTTGTGTATGGGTTGAGGAGGAAGGTATCCAAATAGTTAGGAAAGTAATTGGGAAGAGTTTGGATGATGTGTTGAGGCATTGGATAGAAATACCAACTCACTATGGTGGAATGCATGACATAGATATGTGGTATTATGTAGTAAATGAAGGGATGTAGTTTGTAGATGTGGCCATGGGTATTAGCACATCAATTTTTATTTTATTGGTAATTATTTGTTGAATTATGAAAAGACTATGGTGTTGAAAATGCATAATGAATAATATGTTCATTATATTTAATATGAATACTAACTAAAGGTGATTGAATTATTAGTTTGTTACAATTATGAGATCACTTTTTGAGTTATTGAAAAGGTTATAGAGATAGAATGATCATGCGTGTGAGTACTGACAGTTTGTTTGGCTGAGTTAAGGTTGAGAAAATTGTAGGTGGACTGGTATTGGATAGGGAAATAATGTAATCTCATAAGGAATATTGATATCTACTGCTGCAAGAGACAAACATTATGAGCAAAAACCTCATGCCTGGGAAATTTTATTTTCCTCTATAAAATAGTTTTGGAAATTATAATTTAAAATTATTGGCAATCTGTTTGGCTACATGGAAATTGAAAAATTGCAGGGAGAATGGTCTTGTATATGGCAGGGATGTAATACCATAAATAATATCAATATCTACTACTGCAAGATCCAAATGAGTTATGAGTAGGAAGCTCATGCTTGGGAAATTATGTTTTCTTGTATAAAATAGATTTGGCATTTAATGAGTGAAACTACTATGATGATATCTCATGATGATTGTATGTGTGTAATACAAATGAGATGTTGGCTATTGAGGATGGAATGTTGGGAAGAGGAGCACCAGAAAAAAATCAAGCTCAAGGACAAGGCATGAAATGAAGAAAGTCCAGTGGACTTGTTCCAGCTGGAGTTCCTAGAGTTGCAACTCTTATACTTCCTAGTCAAGTGCACTGGATCCCTAAAGAGAAATGATACAATATAAAGGACTATAGAAAAGAGAATTGGGTACACTTCCTTGGGTTGTTTGGGATGATGGAGAATGAGAGCTTGTCGATTGGAACTATTTCCATAAATATAAAATTGTAAAATCCTTTTGCATATTTTGGGTCGGAGTGCCTATGTTTGCATGTTCTTAGGTTGAAGTGTCTATGTATATAAGAATTTCCCTAGACTGTCTATGAGGATTAAAGACCAGAGATCCTAGATTTGTAATATTAAGAACATCAGTATGATGTTGTGCACTGAGGAAAATGAAAAAATAATGGGAGGAGGATGTAACGCCCCGATTTTAATCCTTATGAACTAGAATGTATTATGTAAATGTGTCTTATGTTGGTGAGTCAATATGTTGAAAGGTTGGGGTGCCTAGAAATGTAATACTTATCTATCTATCTATCTATCTATCTATCTATATATCTATATATCTATATCTATATCTATATATATATATATAGATATATATTAATAAAATACATCATTGGTTTCAAGATGGAAAAGGACAAGAGATAGCGGGCTATGATTCCATGAGAGAGGGGGCTAAAGGGGAAAATTATTTTATTGTCATTTGTATTCACCCATGTTAGTTTTAGTTCGGAGAAGTGGTGCTGGCACAGGGGCAGACCCAATAGTCTTACCTCTTTTAATCAGAAATTCTCACTTTTACCTTTCTTAGAGCACAAAGCTTTCAAATCTCGCTTATTTCCTTCAGATCCTACCTCCTTTCTTTAGATCGGGCTTCTTTCTTTAGCACAAAGATTTATAAATTGAGTAGGATATTGCGCACTAGGGAACATATCTATGCACAGAGATTTCACAATCTCATGTCGAATATTTGCACAAAGATTCTTCTTTCTCAGTTCCCAGCAGTCACAGTTTCAGGTCTCGGTGATGGAATCATTTGCTGGCATAGGGGTAGAACCAGGGTTCAATGCTACAAAAATGCACCAAAAAATCCCTAACTACTGGCCCTTTCGGCAACACCTGTGAAGCAGATGAAGTCACACCTGAGGTAGAGGCAGGGGTGGTTGCAAGACTCAGGTGTATGCAACCTTAGCTGGGACACGGAACTGTGATTTTACTACTTAATAAACCACTTAGCACCGTCAGTTCCTCAATATGCAATCAATATCCACTCACTGATAAAACAGAGCTTCGCAACATTCACACTAATCTAATGTATTTAAGAACTTAGCATAGGTAAATAGATCATATCGAGCAGATTAAGAACTAAGCATGGCCATATAGATCAGATCTAACATTCTCACATATCATAAGCACAAAGCATAAGTAGATCTATCTAAATACATCAAATCACTTAGCAAATAACATGTAAACGCATCAAGACAAAGCACAAAGCAGCATAACACAGTGTTTATGTGGTTCACCCCCACCCTAGGGCTACATCCACCAACTCTCCTTATTTATTGTCTTCAGTCAATCGGTTACAAGAACAGAGCCTCAAACCCTTACTCCGCACAGGATAGAAGATCTGCGCAGCTCGCTAGATCCTTCTTCCTTGCGTTACAGCACTAAGCCTTCCACAATCCACTACAAGAACCTGCACTTAGCTCTGCAAGTCTCTTACAGTCATGCACAAAGCACTTAAAGACTCTATTTTCACTTATCATGCCTTTACATCACATAGATGCACTACTACTTCTTCTATCTTGCCTAAGAATCTATTTATATATACAAAATAGGCCTAAACATGGGTAAACCCATGGGTCAATGTCCCATTCTCATTACATATTACCACATCGCAAAAAGGACCCAAAAAGGGGCCGAGATCCCGTGATCTCCGCTTCTTCTTCGACTCCTCCTTCGACAATATATTGAAGTCCCAAAATAGGTCAACATGACCAAGAATCTCCCAAAACTTGGTCAAGGGCCAACAGGGCCCCAACACTCACCTGTGACTCGTCCCGAGTCACTTTGGTCTGATCAGTTCTTCTTCAAATGCCTCGAGTTTGGCTCGAGCTACTTCGACCTGCTTCTTTTCTATGGCCTCTTGCTTGAAAAACTCTTGGATCACTGCGTCATTCACTGGCCCTTCCAGGCGCTGTTCTATTGTAGTGACAACCTGTTCTAGCTCTACTCCTCGACTTTCAGCCTCTGTAAACAACTGATAGGCCTTATCTTGCACAAGTTGGATTCGTTGAGTTATTTCCATAACTTTTCTCTGGATCGTATGGATCTACTGCTGGGTGGTGCGTTGCTCTTGAGATCTCTTCATTCTGTCTATGGTTGATAGGACCTTCAGCTGCACCTGTAGTGTGTTTGCATTTTTCTTTGCTTCCCGGAGCTACGATTCCAGTTCCTATAACTCTGGGTTCTCAACGATATTCTCATACATTTGGGCACTACGATTACTTAGCTTCTTTCACTCCAGGGTAAGAGATTTTAGTCTGTCAATTGCGCTGCGGGTAGTTGCTTCCCTTAGGTCTCTGACGTCTTGCAAGGTCTCGGGCACTGCTCGTAGCTCCAAATCTGCTATGCATTGTTGTAGTTGTTGAATCACTTCTTGAAGTTGTGCCACCTGTTGTGGGACTCTCTCTTCATCTTTTACTTCTATAACTGTCATAGAGTGAAGTGCTCTGTTGACCCTTCCATTTACTTTGAGTTGCTCCGCGAGCAATTGTTCCTTGCTTTGTTGCATCTGTGCTCTTTCTTCATCCCACTTTTCTTGGAGAGCAATCTTTTCACATTCTACAACACTACATTTCTCTAGAAGGTCTTCTTGTACTTATGCTAAAGCCCAGGTGGCTTGCGTTGTTTCCTCTTGTGCTCATCGAAGGAAAGCTTCGACTATATCATCAATTCGGTGGAGTTGAGCTGACTCATTTTCTAGTTCTAGTGTTTCCAATGGCAGAGGCACAGTGGAAACTGTGCGGCTGGACTGTAGTTCCTACTGCACCCCTTGAAGTTCAACCATAATTCGATTGTATATCTCCTCCTGCTAAGCCTCTTCCTTCTCTACTATATCCAGTGAAACATCATTCAGTGCTGCTATGATGAAATCGAACTCATCTGAGGTGAGGGTAGTCTGCATTTTTGTCATATAGGATTTCGATTTCTTCCGAGAAGAAGGCTTCAGGGGAGAAACCTTCCTTTTCTTCGAGGGATCCTCCTCATCTCTAGGCGGTTTAACCTCTCCTTTATTCTATTCAACTTCTCCACCATCTATCTCTCTGCCATCTCCTCCTTGCTCAAGTGAGATGGAAGCATTCTTTATTGAGGTACTTCTTACGTCTTGGGCTTCTTCATTTTTCTTTGTCTTGTTGGGTCCAAGTGTATCATGCATTGCTTCTGGACTGTCAATGTTGGACATCTCCGCAGGATCTACTAGAATGAGGAGGTCCACCGAACAGTCTTTAGTAATCTCTTCTAAGTCCTCCTCTATCATCTTGTAGTAAGACTGAATTTTTTGCTTGTGCTCATCAACGTGTGTTGTAATATAAATTAAATGGAGGTCCGCGCTAAATTTCATTAATGGCCGAAACCTATGGAGACTATTCGACGTGATGCGAGGCTCAGATTGGATGGTTGTCTTCATCTGGTTGTAATATGTATGGAACATGACATTTGACTTCCATTTCTTGTTCATGTCACTAGAATACCACAGTGTACTGAACTTCATGGCTAGAGGTTCAAAGGGCTCAATGTCCAAGAAGGTCACACCTTCTGACATCTCCCATGCGATGAAAGCGATCAAGATTAGAAGCCAACTAAAGTAGAACTCTTATCCTTGATCTTGCACTTCCCCGCAGTCCAGTTCCAACTAGTTCATGAGGTACTTCACCCAATTCATTTGTAGGCCCTCCGCGTACTTCCCTGTGAGGTCGACTACAAAACCAGTCACTTGGGTGGGTCGGTTCTTGCAAACCAACTTTCCTGCGATCAATTGATAGGCTACACGCACTGCGCTACTCTGGATAGAGCCTACCTTGTAGCCTCGCATTCCCTTATCGACATCTCCATAAGTGTCCTTGATCCTTTGTGCAAGAGCACGGTCCATGGATTTTCCAAGGTAGAAATCATGTGGGTCAGGGCCTTGCACACTCAACCCTGTTATCCGATTTATCAATGTCGGATCCACTGTGATATGGTGGTTTAACCACAAGTATCTTCCATAGTAATAGGACAATGGTAGCTTGATGCATGCATTCACTTCTTGGTGCCTTCCAAAGTGAGGAATCTTCATGACATTGAACAGTGTGGACTGCACGAGGTTCATAGTCCATGACTGGGGAACTATCTTCAAATTTTTTCCCTTTGTTCTGGTTAGGTACTTATGTGGGGAGAGCATGTTGTATACCTTCCTGTCATCGAGGTTGAAGCCGCTAAACTTCAACGCTGCAATTTTTTCTTGATCTGCGTGAACTACACATATCCCTTTCAGGAGGTACATAGTGACCAAAGCGTACTCAAATTCTTTGGGCACATTGTCTCGATTGATTACGCCACTCAAAGGTGGTAGGTAGGAGGGTAAAATGCTCAGAATCAACTTAGCATTTGCGAGATCGTCTCTGTGCTTGGTTTTCTTTTCATCAGCTAGCCAGGATGGTCCAACTCGAGCAGTTGACGGAGAGATTGGCAGTCCTCTCATGGATGATGCTTGTACACCTATGGATAATCCTCTCTTTGACATGACTCTTTCAGTCATCAGTTCAATCAAAAATTCTTCAGCAGCTTTCTCTGTGGTGCTCAATTCTTCCGACATACGCACTCAGGGTGAAAAATCATGGGTTTGGGGAACAACTTAGACATAGTACTAATATAGAGAGCAAGAGAATGATGATCACTGTATAAACTCATCTTAGTCTGCGGGCTCGAATTCTCAATTGGAAAAAGTGTTCTCAGTGCGTGGCGTGGCAGGATAAATAGGGAACTTGAAAATGGTTCGCTTACAATGGGTATGAGCCTCCATTAACTCTTGTTCAGTTCGTTATGGCATGGTCCAATGGTCTGATGATGAACCATAATTTCCTTTCTTCCCATTCGGAGCATCAATCAAATGGTTATAATGTCCCCAATGGCTATATTGTTTCGTCATGGTGAAGTGCCATGTGTTGTTGTTCTGATATCCTAACGAAGCTCCAATTCTGCAAATTTTATGTCTGCGAAGTTCCCTCTAGAACCTTCTACAACTTTTCAATCTTAGCTCTCTTCTTACTTAACTTTCTAGATTTTTTTCTAGTGAGCTTCATCTCGGTATTCCTTTTTCCATTATGATTCTTATCTTCTTTGGTCATAGTCACTTCGCAATGTTGATATTCTTCACTAGGGTTCCTAGATAATACTTCGTCTTTCTCTGGGGTAGTTACTTCAGTCTTCTGTGGATCCTCTAGTGTTCTCTCAGATTCGACATCTGGGTTGCTAGTGTTAAATAACTTCGATATGTTCTCCTGTTCTGCAATCAAGTGTGAGATCCTTCTGGTCATGAAATATTTTAACTCTTGTTTATTCTGCGTCAAAACTTCTTTTTCTTCCTTTCTTCTAGCTTGATCTCTATCAATACAAGGTTTTCCTAGTAACATGGTAAATGGGGCATTGTCTTCAACAAATTTAATAAACTCAAAATCTTCTTCTGTCGAGGTTCCATTAGCGTTCATAGGTATGCAAGTGAGCTTCCCACATAGGTTTATCATCTTTCCTCTCAATATTCCTATTCCTCCTAATGAAGGGATCATAGTAGGCTTCCCTATGGCTTCCCAAGTTCTTTCTGTCATGATATTCACCTGTGTTTCTTCATCCATACTACATTCAATGTCTAACTCTCCTATTCTTACTTCAATGCATTCTTTTTCCTTGAATATATTTGATAGTCTGACATGGCAATGGTCATTCAGGGTTTCATTTATTTGCAGCAATACTTTCTCTGATTCTTTCTAGGGTTCTACCATTTCTGGATCTATCTTAGGGTTTTCTTTATCCAGATTCATTTCTTCCAGCTTAGCAATCATTCTAGGGCAATCAAACACTTCATGGTCCATAGCTTTACAACAAATACAACTAGGTATTTTCCCAAGGAATTCCTTAGCAATATGTCCCGGTCTTCTGCAACTATAACAGAGGGTTAATCCTCTCTTTCTTTTAAATGATCCCTAGCCTTTATGGTACTATGCACTAGGATCATGGTAGCTAACCTGCAAAAAATTCTTTCTAGGATCCTGCATCCATTTGTTAGTCCAAACATTCTTTATATGCATAGGTATAACATATCTTTCACTATTCTTATCAGATCTACTCATATCAATCCTTCTTTCATCTATTAGTACCCTAGTTTTCAAACTAGGACAGAGCCTATCAAACATACCTAGATCCATACTTTAAAAACACAAATTTCCACTTATCTTACTTCTACAGAGCACAAAGCTTCCAGATCTAAAACTTTTAACTATTCTTACCTTTTATCAAAGCACAGAGCTTGCAGATCTTACCTCTTTGAATAAAAAATTATCACTTTTACCTTTCTTAGAGCACAAAGCTTTCAGATCTCGCTTATTTCCTTTAGATCCGACCTCCTTTCTTCAGATCAGGCTTCTTTCTTTAGCATAGAGATTTATAAATCGAGTAGCATATTGCACACTAGGGCACAGATCTACACAGAGAGATTTCACAATCTCAGGTCGAATATTTGCACAAAGATTCTTCTTTCTTAGTTCCCAGAAATCACAGTTTCAGGTCCCGACGATGGAACCATTTGCTGGCATAGGGGCATACCTAGGGTTCAACACTACAACTGTGCACCAACAAATCCCTAACTACCGACCCTTTCGGAAACACCTGCAAAGCAGATGAAGTCACACCCAAGGTAGAGGCAGGGGTGGTTGCAAGACTCAAGTGTCTGCAACCTTAGCTGGGACACAGATCTGTGATTTTACTACTTAATAAAGAACTTAGCACCATAAGTTCCTCAATATGCAATCAATATCCACTTTGCTGATAAAACAAAGCTTCGCAACATTCACACTAATCTAATGTACTTAAGCACTTAGCATATGTAAATAGATCAGATCGAGCAGATTAAGAACTAAGCATGGCCATATAGATAATATCTAACATTCTCACATATCATAAGAACAAAGCATAAGTAGATCTATCTAAATACATCAAATCACTTAGCAAATAACATGTGAACGCATCAAGAAAAAGCACAAAGCAGCATAACATAGTGTTTACATGGTTCAACCCCACCTTGGGGCTACATCCACCAACTCTTATTCTTTATTTTCTTCAGTCAATCAGTTACAAGCACAGAACCTCAAAACCTTACTCTGCACTGGACAGAATATCTACGCAACTCGCTAGATCCTTCTTCCTTGTGTTACATCACTAATCCTTCCACAATTCGCTACAAGGACCTACACTTATCTCTGCAAGTCTCTTATAGTCATGCAAAAAGGAATTACGGACTCTACTTGAACTTAGCATACCTTTACATCACATAGATGCACTACTACTTATTCTATCTAGCCTAAGCATCTATTTATATATACAAAATAGGCCTAAACATGGGTAAACCCATGGGCCGATGTCCCATTCCCGTTACATATTCCCACATCCCAAAAAGGACCCAAAAAGGGGCTGAAATCCCATGATCTCCACTTCGTCTTCCGCTCCTCCTTCGATAGGTTGTCGAAGTCCCAAAATAGGTCAACATGACCAAGAATCTCCCAAAACTTGGTCAAGGGACAACAAGTGGTTACATAAGATTATTGGGGAGGCCATGTGGTTCATGGTTCTTGTAACTATATAAACCATATTTTGGGTTGTTTGGGGTTTAAAAATTTTCATTCACTCATTTGTTTGGGAATTCCCCATTCATTCTTGATCATTCATGTGCTCTTGTTCTGGGAATGGAAATGAATGGATATAGGAAGTGATCAGGGGATCAAATTTTGCTCAAATTTCAAAGTACTCGGAATGTGACAAAAACAGTGCCATTGTGTCTGTCTCATCTTCTTGATTCCGACGGTATATTTACTTTCTCAAACGGAGTCTGTATGGAGAAGATATTGTGATCTATTCGCCAAGCCAAACAGGCAAAAATTTGATGCTGACTGTACCTATCCGTACAGTCCATACAGTCTGACGTGGCAGGACCGTACAGACCATACAATGATGACATGGCATGCATTCATTGGTTGATGGTTGTCGAATCGGGTGTTGACACATGTCCGGTTGGTGGAAAATGATATGAGGACACGTGGCCCAATCCATGGGCGCCACGTGTCCCCCCCATTGTTTGGTTTATATTGTCATACAAAATGTAATGGGAGTCCACGGGGTTTGACCCCGGGACCTCCCCCACTATGTAAACCTTTATATAACTGTCCGACCAATGCACCCATGACATGTGACTTAACATATAACCAAACACATATGTTATAAAGTTGTATCAATGTATGAATGGGAGGGGGTCGGGCCGGGGCTTAGCCTCGGCCCGTGGTTGTTTGAAATGTTATGTGACCATGTCGTAAGGCCCAATGAATGGCGCGGGTATATAACCATAGTTTTCATATTGTATTATGTTCACATATATATATCATATATACCGTTGTGTATTAGCGCGGGGTTGAAACATAACTCGTGGGTTTTTGTTATATAACCAATGGTATAACATGCACGGGAGTTCCAACAGTTATGACAGTTTAACCACTTTTATCAACGCGCGAGGTCACATGGCCATATGCCCAGGTGCCGAGGCGGTTAGGGGCTGGCGTGGTTGCACCCGGTGTCGGGTTTATACGCTTTAAAATGCGTGTGATCCAGGTTCATTCAAGGAGGGTGCAAATTGTAGAACCAGAGACAACAAGCTTGGAGAAGGAGACTTCCAGGAGGCCTATCTTTCTCATTTTTCGACCGATTGAGCTGCCGAAAGAGCCCAGACAGGGGTTTTGGGACGCTGGGAAGCCATTGGAGCAGTAATTTTTTCAGTTTGAGCATTGTAAGACATGTTTTTGAGCACTTTGAGCAATTAATAATAATAAACCATTGGAAGCTGGACCAGGAGATGTAGCCCATAAGAGGGGTGAACTCCTTTATCAAATTGCTGTGTTTATGTGCTTATGTTCAATCATTATGCTGTTGTCTATGTGTAATTTACATAAGTAATCCTGTAATTTATGTGTTTCAAACTGATCCTTTTTCTTTAAGCACATAACATTCACTTGCAATAAGTTTTCAAGTCTTCTTCATTTTTTAGATCAAGTTGGTATCAGAGCACTGGTTTTGAAGACTTGATTGTTTGCAAGTTTTGTTTTTGATTCTCACAAGGTTGAAACTCACAAGAGGAGAAGGTCAACTTGTGGAGCCAAGTTCTTATCCGACAAGGAGGAAGC